>NW_021026774.1:252267-302188 GCF_004153795.1 Camellia sinensis
CAGGACCTTTTTCAAGGGTTCCTGGCTCTTGTCGACAGGCTCTAGGCTCTTTGCCGACATCGTCCAAGACCACTTGGTTTTCGTCTTCCACTTCCACCATCTCCACTTCTCTAATAGCGTAGGTGTCTCATTGCTGCCATGGAGCAATTCTTCGCCTGCACTTGGTCTCCCATCACCTCCTCAATCCTGAATTTTGTTAGGAACCATAGTAGTTGGTGTAGTGTTGAGGGAACAACCCTCATAGTGTGCAGCTAAGGTCTTCCCAAAAAAACATTGTATGGGGAGGGGTTGTCTATCACGGTAATCTCTGTGGTTATCATCTTGGTTCTTGCTTGAACCTCCAGGTTTGTGGTTCCAGTGGCCATGTCAGGGTTCCATTAAATGCAACCATGGGATTGTCAAATTGTTCTAAATCATCCTTGTAGAGGCCGAGATCCTTGTGACATCTGACATACATTATGTCACAGGAGCTGCCTTGGTCTATTAGGATGCGTTTTACTTGGCACTCCCCAACCTGGAGGGATACTACCAAGGCATCATTATGCGGATGTTGGACCAATTCCAGGTCGGCTTCAGTAAAGGCTATCATCGGCCCTTGGCATTCTTCTGGCCGATGTCTCTTCTCCCCGACTTGGTAGACATGTTGTAAATGTCTTACCCTCTGGGTCTCCCCTCTGACCTCGTTTTCGTTGATCCTTGAGTGGATCACATTAACCACCCTCGGTTCTCCTGTTTGTGGTAGCTGTGCTGGGGGAGGCGGCGCTGCTGGTGCTTGAGGCAACCTTGCCTGTTCTTCCCTTGTCCTGGCTTCATCGACTAGGTCCCTCAGAAGGCCCTGTCTCACTAGGTCCTCTAAGTGTGCTTTCAAGCCTCTGCAACCTTGAGTTGGGTGCCCTTTTTCATTGTGGTAGGCGCAACATCTACCAACGTTTCTTCCCATGAATTCCCTTGGTGCTCTTGCCGGAGCCCTGAAATAAGGTTGGTTTCGAATTTGATCTAGGACTTTATGGATTGGGATTCGGAATACCGTCGTTACCGCCTGTTTACTTCTCAACTCTGTTTCTTGTTTGGTCGGCCCATTGTTGCCTCGGCCTCGCTTGGGCAAGCCGTTTCCCTTTTCTTGCTTTACCTCTTTGTTTCCCGATGTATCTTCTTCGGCTCTGGTGTACTTCTCAATTCTTGCCATTAGTTCTTCCATGCTTTTTGGCAATGTTTTTTCCAAGGACTTCCATAGTGGGTAATCATCTTTCAGGCCGTTCTTGAAAGATACGACCGCTACCTCTTGGTTGCATTCGGGTATTCGGTTGAACACCTCGTAGTACCTCTTCGCATAGGCCCTAAGGCCTTCTTCCTTGGTGATTCTTAGAGCCATCAAAGCATCAACCCTCAGGGGTTGCAGCTTGTTGGTCACGAACCTGGCCACAAACATCTCGGCCAGGCCTTTCCATGTCTTTATGCTTCCTTTTGGTAATTTATGGAACCAATCAGATGCAATTTCCCCAAAGGATGAGGGGAATACTTTGCAGGGCAACGGCTCGTTCCCGTTATATAACACCATTGAATTCAGGTATAGTCCAACATGAAAGTTTGGATCTGACTTACCATCATAAATTTGAAACCTCGGCATACTGAATCTCTTTGGTGGTTCGAACTTGTCCAGTTCCACCGAGAAGGCTGTCTTCGGCTTTACTGGGGAGTTTACCTCGGCTTCAACATTCTGCTGCCTCCTCTTTAGGTAGTGCCTCAGGTCTTCTTTGCTCCTCCTTGGAGCTCGGCTGTCTATGGATTTTAGTCTTTTTGGTACACTGCTTTCGGCCTCGTGGTGGGCCCGTTTGGATCTTTCTCCATGGGTTGTGTCAAAGCAGAGTGCTTGCCCCTGAACATGCCGATGTTTTTTGGGCTCTGGATTCTTCATGTGGTGCGTCCTTCGGGACTCTTCTTGCCTCGGCTCTTCTCGTCCGACTTCCCTGGAAGGCCGGTGAGAATGCCTTCTGCTCCTGGTATGCTGAGGGACCTCGGGGACTATTTTTCTTCCGTCCTTCTGGGTGTTGGTTGCTGGCATCGGCGTATCTTGCAGTGGGTATGGTGGCTGCATAACATTATTCTGCATCATGAAGTTGACGACTGACTGAAGGTCTGCCAACTTGTTCGCCAATTCTTTTACTTCCTCATCCCTCCGTAGGCATCTGTCCCTCCATACCTGGAGGTTATCTTCATTGTAGTACTTTCCTTGGTCTGTCCTTTTTGACGTGTCACCCTCCTGGATGACGTCTTTCTCTCTGTGACCCTGGTCACGGGCTTCTGTATTGTGGTCGTCTCCTTCAATGTCAAGGTCAATTGGTCTGCCACTCCCAGCGGGAGCGTCATCCCCAATTTTTTCCTGCTGTCCGTTACTGGCCATCTATTCTTCCTTCGTTCCCACAGACGGCGCCAAATTGTGTGAGTAATTTTCTTACCACACTGCCCGCTTAGTAATTAGCTGGAGAGCACCGGCAGAATAGATGGCTCCAGTAACCTGTAATAGAAAGAAAAAGCTCCGGCGGTGGTTCTTCCACCCGGGGGCACTCCGACGATCAAGTCAGTATATCTCTCAAAGATAATCAAGTGCTAAACTTACTGCTCAAAGCATAAATTGCGTACCTTAGACCCATGGGGGTGCCTCTCTTTTATAATCTATTCAATCCAAGTCCTATTAGAAGTATGACTTCTATGAACTCCAATTCAGTATTTACTTTGGACTCCTTAAGAGATAAAGATAAACTCCCTTAGAGCTTTATCCTTATCTTGGTTAAGTCCCCTCTTCGTCTTAGGACTCTTGTCCCTTATTCGCTTATCTCGGATTCCGATATCTTCGGAGATAACCTCGGCAACTCCGAGATCATCTCGGCCTAACTACCATGACACGTGGTACCTCGGTTGACACGTCGGCGTCATCATGCCACGTGTTGGTATTCAAAAAATATATCCCCACAATATCGAGATGAAATGCAACGAGTGCTAGTTCAGCTGAGATAGCATAATTATTGAATAATCTTTAGTATTATTCAATAATCTTTTGTTTTAGTTTTTTATCCCTATTGTGCCTAGGTATGCCACTTCAGCAATCTCAAGGTGTGGAGGAGTCAGTACTTCAGCCTAGCAATGAATTGGGCTAGTATTAAAATGCTTTAAATTAGGCACTTAAAGCCTTGTTTCCATAGAGGCCTGTACAGCTCATATATAGGAATCATTTAGAAAGTTTGTAAAAAATTAATTTTTTATTTTTATTTATTTTAAATCACATTATTTTTCACATAATTTATAAAAAATAAAATAAATTAAAAAAATTATTTTTTACCAACTTTTCAAAACACCCTATACTTTTCTTTTTGATCATGTAGTATCATGAAATAAACAAAAGATTCCTTTAAATGGATTTCTTTGCTGTCTGGTTGACTAATTTAATTTAAGCACACAATCAAAATCACAAGCATAAAAATAAATCAAGCAGACACAAAAAGACTCAATGCCTTTTAATGCGAAAAAACCAATTATGAAAACTCATGGGACTAAAACCTAGCCAATCAATATACTACAAAGAACAAAATACAATTTACAACACAAAACCAAAGCCAAACTGAATTCAAAATGTCGAACTTGTGAACTTTTTTTCCTTGTACCAATTGAATCTTCAGCTTCAATGGAGTGAGTATTGAATTCACCATACCTTTGGAATCCGTCAAGAAAAACATGATCCACTACACCACCCTTTGTATCCATCAAGGCAACCACCTATGTTAGACCAATCAATGATTAGAGTAGCTTAGAGATTGAATAATCTTCACCAAAGGCTTCATTTATAATTGTACCCGCACATATTCAAAGTTTTATCCCAAATCTCAAGCGAGGACATGCGATTTCTCATTATCAAAAAAGGCCCCTTTTTGCCTACATATAAGGTCATCTTCGTATGTTAAACCAACTTAAAACTCAATATAAATAAATAAATAAACGATTTAGATTACTGAGGTCGACTTAAAAATGGGCCTACTACATCCAAATATTTTTTTTCAAGTTGTGACAGTTAACTTGAAAAAATCTAAACCCTAAACGAATTTTATAACATTGTGTAATTTTATGGGGCACTTTAATGTGCGTTACAATTAAATTTTTTTAAACAATTGGAGAACGAATTCCTACATTAGACCAAATTATTATATAAAATAAAACATTGTTACGTGTTTGATGTTACTGTTGGCACCACATTTAAACCATCTAGTGTGAGGGCGACGGGTGGCAAGTAAAGAGTATTCAGATATTGAAGAATCCCACTTTCGAAAGTGCCCACGTGAGCTGCGAATGGAAGTCTTCAACCGGTAAATATGATAAGCGACATGTGAGAGGCATGTGAAGGAGGAATTAATAAAGAGCAGCTGCTAACAGTTATACGTGCACAAAGAAAGGATTATGGCCCTAAGAAGTAGCAAGAATGAATGAGATCATAGTGAAAGATAGCAGCCTAACTGCTTCGAAGGCACCACGAGAACACTATAAATAGATGGAAGCAATGAAGAGGTCCCTGACCAAATCTAGATTCTATGTCTTTGTCAATTTTATTTGTTTTTAAATTTCTGCACTTTACTTTTATGCACTGCACTTACATTTCGTAGGAGTAGATTAGCTTTATAATTCTAGAACCAAGCCAGTTTAAAAGCTTCGACGTTGGCCTTACTAAAGGTAATGTTTTGTAATTGCTTATTCAATTAATCATTTGCAATTTCTGTCCCGTCTATCCATCTCATTTTGTTACGAATTTGAGTTAATTGGTTCATTTTTTCAACACAACACAGTAAAATTCTCTTCATTGAGACTAAGAGAATTGATAAAAATTGACATTTATTATCTGTAAGGACTTTTCAAATCTTTACTGACATGCTTGAATTACATTTCTAACCTTTGAAGTGTCAAAAATAGCCAATATATATTTTTTTGGCACACCCAATAAGACCAATTTTGTGTTAAAAATATGGTTCGAACACGGTGCCAAGGCGAAGAACATCTAGATGACGAAGATGTTGAAATATAAGAAGAGGGTTTTTTGCTTCGAACAAAAACCATAACTGACCTTCCTTCTATTTCTGGCCTACCTTTAGATGGTCATCAACATATAGAAGAAGATCTTCACCCAAGGATAGATCCGCCTACTCAACATATTGGCCATTCGCAAGGCCAAACTTATGAACATGAACTATAGCGCCCCAAAATAATAACAACCCCACATCATAATATTTCATTTATACTCCTTGGTCATACAAATGATATATGCGTTTATACATTCATAAATCCTAGATCCTAAATCTATAGCATATAACATGTGTACATGAATTGAAATGAAAGAATAATCAAGTAATTTTATGCCCTAATGGCTATATCTTTCCAAATCAATCTTGGGTACAACAAAATGAGTTCAACTAAATACAGTTAAAGCCTACGGCTTTTACAAAAACAATTACATCGAAAGAAAAGAAAAAAAACAAAAGAAGCTCTTGATTTCAAGTCTTTTCAAGCTATGCCCTTGATGGAGGCATATCATCAACACCTAAAATTTGTCTTCCACATGGGTGAGCTAAAGCCTATTAGAGATACTTTAACAGAACGTATAAATCTTAACGAAGTCAAAAAGTGAATGCATATGCATACCATTTGTCAAACGTTTTACATTTCCATCTCAAACAATGCAATGTTAGGATTATATATCAATTTATGAAAAAATATCCTTTTATATCAAAAAACAGGATAGTGGATATAGAACACTGGGAATCTCTAAGTACGTGTCTGTCAGTAGGCTATACAAGCACTGCCAAAGCCATTTTACTGGTATTAACCGGAAGGATTGACACCTAACCGCGCAGATTTCTAGATTTTCACCAAAGACACACAGACCAATAACCATAACCACACCCCCTAACCAGATTCCCGAATGTATTCACCCATTTTTCTCAAAACAATACACTTTCAATGCTTAATCAATTGCAATTTCTGCCCAGCCTATCCCTCTCATTCTGTTATGAATTTGAGTTAATGTTTTGGTTCATTTTTTAAACACAAAACAGTAAAATTCTCTTCATTGAGGCTAAGAGAACCTTAACACAATTGCTTGACAAAAATTGACATTTATTATCAATAAGGACTTTTTAAATCCTTACTGGCACGCTTGAATTACATTTCTAACCTTAGAAGTGTCAAAAATAGCCAATATATATTTTTTGGCGCGCCCAATAGGACCAATTTTGTGTTGAAAATATGGTTTGAATACGGTGCCAAGGCAAAGAACATCTAGAAGACGAAGATGTTGAAATATAAGAAGAGGGTGTTTTTCTTTGAAAAATAAACCATAACTGACCTTCCTTCTATTTCTAGCCTACCTTTAGATGGTCATCAACATATTAAAGATCTTCACCTAATGATGGATACACCTACTTAGCATATTGGCCATTCGCAAGGCCAAACTTATGAACATGCCCTGTAACGCCCCAAAATAATAACAATAACCCTACATCATAATATTCCATTTATACTCCTTGGTCATACAAATGGCATATGAGTGTATACATTCCTAAATCCTAGATCCTGAATCTATATCATATGACATGTCTACATGAATTGAAATAAAAGGAGAATCAAGTAATTTTATGACCTAATGGCTACATCTTTTCAAGTCAATGCTTGGGTACAACAAAATGAGTTCAACTAAATACAGTTAAAGCCTAAGGCTTGTACAAAAATAAAAGAAAAAAAAAAACAAAAAACAAAAGAAACAATTGGTTTTAAGTCCTTCCAAGCTACGCCCTTAGTGGAGGCATATCATCAGTACCTAAAATTTGTTTTCCACATAGGATGAGCTAAAGTCCAGTAGAGATACTTTAACACAATGTATAAATCTTAATGAAGTCATAAGGTGAATGCATATGTGCTATTTGTCAAACATTTTATATTTCCATCTTAAACAATGCAATGTCAGGATTATATATTAATTCATGAAAAAATATCTTTTTATATCAAAAAAAAAAGGTAGCGGATACAAAACACTGGGAATCTCTAAGTACGTGTCTGTCAGTAGGCTATACAAGCACTACCAAAATCATTTTATCGGTACTAACCAGAAGGATCGACACCTAACCACGCGAGTTTCTAGACTTCCACTGTGGACACATAGGCCAACATAATAATGACTACCACAACCACAACCACAGCCATACCCCCTAACCAGATTCACCAATGTATTCACCTATTTTTCTCAAAATAATACATTTTCAATGCTTAAGTATGAACCAATGGTCAATGCAGGACGTATGAGTAATTAGTTTCAATTCACCTAATTCTCATGTAATTTCTACAACAATCAAAGCTATCTTCCAACGATAACCCAAGACAGATAATCCTATCCAACAGATAATTTTCAACAAAAGATATAATCTTATCATTTTCAAAATGAGAGCGATATTACATAACCAACTACACCCTCATCATCAACAGATACATTCATTTTATCTTTTCGAAATCTAACATATTTTCCCTTTTCTTCCATAAACCAAATATCAATGATTTTTAAACAAAACCTCATTTACTTTAAAAATCACATTTAAGTAAAGAAATTTAAACATTTGAACATATTTCAATCATAAACACATCTCCACAACCTTTCTCAAGCACCAATTTGAAAACCCATCTTTTACATTTCAAAATCAAACCCTAGGTTTAACCCAAAATCTCCAAATCACTAAATCCTTTCAATGAGCAAATAACTAGGCTAAAAATCATACCAAAGGTTGAAGAAATTCCTAGCTCAAGAGTAGAAGAGGAAGAGAGCAAGGGTTAAAGTTTGGTGGAGCTGAAAATGATATCCTCTCTGATTAAAATGAAGCTTCCAACGAGCTTTATTTCTCCAAGAAACTAAGGAGGAGAAATCAATGGATTAAGACTGTTTGGGGTTTTAAGGCAAGAACTAGAGAGAGAAAGAGAATGTGAAGAAATTAGGGTTTGGAATGTTTTAGAAAGAGAGAGGAAATGAAAAAGTGATAAAAGTTCCCTGTTTCTGATCTGATATACACACAAGCCACTCGAGCAACCAAACTACCACTCGAGCGTCAGACACAATAAGTCACACCATTTGAGTGACTAAGAACACCGCTCAAGCACACAATGACCCCTTCCCAAAAGTTTTGCAGGCTGCAGAAGACTGCTCGAGCGCAAAAGAAGTTTTGCAGACCCAAAAATACTAGGAAATGTCAAATATCGCTCGAGTGATTGAAACACCACTCGAGCAAACAAGCAGAAAATTAAACAACAACTCTTTTGAAAAACTAACTCACAACCTGTTTCAAACACAATAATAACCCCCAAACAACCAAACTCAGCTAACAATAAGAGTAAGAGGTTATAAATAATAGTTAAATATATGAAATTATGGATCTAAGAATATGAAAAGGTTCGATTCTAAATCAAAACCGTTATATGCACCCTCTCAAGACCAAACACTTGGTCAGGATAGTCAGAGCATGAGTGAATCACTAATATTCACTCCTGGTATGTCAAATGAACAATGGAGTGGAATGATGACCGCAATGAGTCAAATAATGACCACAAATCTAAAAAATTGGTCTGATTCATTTAGCGATTCACTTGTTCAAAGAATTTATAATAGATTAGAAAATACAAGTCAAAGTATAGTTCCTATTTTAAATGATAAGAGCCATGTTCAAATGTCAACCTAGCCTAGGGTAGTTCCTAGTAGCAGCCAGAATAGTAGTGGAAATAAAACAAAAACCGCACAATCATTCTATGAACTAGTTAGACCTTTACCTTCAATTGGTCCAGGGCCTTACTGCAGAGTGTCTAATGCTCAAGAAATACATATTGTGTATGTAGAGCCTCATGTGTTACCTTTGAATACATCTAGTAATACTACACATGGTCAAGCTTAAACACAAAATACTGCACAAATGGTGTCAAATCGAGTCTTCATCCTACACTTAGGGGGTCGGCAAAACCTTTTAGGCCACCACTTGTTCGACTTAGGGAAGAAGACATCATAGGATATGAGCAGACACCAAATCCTACAATATATCATTTGGATCAAATGGCTGCACCCTTAGACAACAAATCCATCAAGGATATGTGCTACATCAAACCTAACGAGGTATCCCTAATTGTAGACACCCCATTTTTGACCGACCTTAAGACTCAGACGTCATCATTTGCGCACTCGATGATTGTGCATGTTTGTGCTTGTTTTGAGTGCCCGAAGTTCTCGGCGGAACGCCATGTCTTTGAGCCTCTAAACCCTCTGTGTTTTGGCCTTGTTTTTGGGCCAAACCTTGGTGCCTCTTGCCTGGAGGAGGGAAGGCCCTTGTCGGCCACTTTTGGCAATTGTCGGCCATTTTTCCCCCTTATCGGCCACTTGAAGTGGTCAGTCAGCTAGGGGAGGTGGCAGACAGCTATTTTTCTCATTTTTCAGATATTTTCTGTGTCAGCTGTTGATCACTGAATGTCATCTCCATACACGTGTATGGAAGGATGAAAGTAAGCTTTTGGCTTGAATTTCTATAAAAGGGGAGGTCTCTCCCCTATTTGAGGGGTTACAAAAATTTGTGAGCAAATTTCCTCTCTCTCTCTCTCTAGAATCCTCTCTCTTTTCCTATTTTGTGCTTGAAAGTGATAATTCTCTACACTCTTGCAAAGAGACCCTTGACCAAATACCTTCACCTTAGGGCTGAGGTTCTTTGAGGCTTGGTTTGAGGTCTTAAGCTTGGTTTTGGCTCAGAATTTTGGTTGTTTTAATGCTGTGCTTCAAAGGTAAAGACTTACCTCTTTTAAGCTTTGTTTTAATTGATTGTTTGGGCATCTTTTTATACTATTTTGACCTGGTTTTTCAACCATAAAAAACTCTATTTTTAAGGTTTTAAAATGATGGTTTAAGTCTTGTTGAGTTAGGGGGGTTGTCTCCTATTTTGTTATTTGGCTTGTGAAGCCTTTTGTACTACTTTTCAAAGCCTTTTGAAACAAATTTTTGAGCATTTAAACCACTAAAATTCAGAGTTATTTTAGTGGTAAAAAGTATGTTTTGAAGTCCAAAAATGGAGGGGTTGGCCTCCCCTCCTTGTGTCTCTCTTCCTTGCCTAGTTAGCATCACATAGTTGCATGTTTTTGTGGCTTGTGTTAGCATATTTCAAGCATGATTTAGGCTCTTTTTTGGCATGTTTCAACTCTATTTTTGGTTGGTTGGAGCATTTGTTGCTTGCTTTTTGTACTTGTAGTGCAATTGTGCTTACTAGTCTAGCATGCTTACTGATTTAGCCTATTATTCTAGCTTGTGTCAGCTCGACTCTAGCATGTTTTTGCTATTGTTTTGACATTCTTTAACTCTGTTTTGGGTCGGTTAAGTCCTTCAAGGCTTGTTTTGCATGGCTATAGTATAACAGTCTTCACTAGTCCATTGTTTTGAAACTTTAAGCATGAAGTGATTGAGTGGCTTGCATGTTATAGCATCATTTAACATGTGATTTCAGTGCATATAGCTCTGTCACACTCTCACTTACTTCACTCTTTCATTGCTTTTGAGAGTTGTGTTTTGAGCCTAGCTTGTGAGCCAATACATGAGCATGTTTTTATAGCTTTTTTGTGCTTCAATTCCAGCATGATTTAGCCACTGTTTTGGCATGTTTAAGCTCTGTCCAGGGCTGGTTTGGTCATTTGAGCTTGGTATTGCATGCCTCTAGTGTAGTGTTCTTCACTAGTTTTGATGTTTTGGCTTTGAACATGTTATACATGAGTTGTTTGCATGTTGTAGTATTATTTTACATGCCATTTCAGCACTGAAAAGTCTGTAACCTCCCTCCATTCTTCACTTTTCATTTTGTTTTGAAAGTGGTCTTGAGCCCTTTGTTGGCTTGAGTGTGAACTTGAGGCTCTCATGCCTAAAGGTTTTAACCCTCTCTTGAGGGTTCCTCCTAACCAACAGCATGAGGCTTCTTTCATGCTCAAGACACTTGTAGCTTAACGATCTTTCCAATTAGAGGACTCTCACATTGGACTTAATCGGTTAAAGGATTGATCGGTAATTTAAAATGTGTAAACAAAATGAATCAAGTAAAACTTGAGCAAAGATAAACATATGTGTGTTGCATTGTATGTGTTTGGATCGGATGTTAATCCAAACACAAGAAATGTCAGACGCTTCATACTTATAGTGATGAAATGTGTCACGTTTCTTGGTCGCCGTCATCCTTGATCATGCATGATAGGGTGGTGGCCATTTGAATCTATTTGTGCATTCATTAAGCTTGTACAAGCTTGGTTCTTTGGCCATCATGCATGAAAATGCTTGATTGGTGGCTTGAGAGCCAAGTGTCACACTCCTTTGAGCCTGAGAAATGATAAGGAGGGTGGCAGTACACACATTCCTTGAAAAATGCTTTGCTTTGCCTCTGTTGCTCTCTATTATAGAAAAACCAGAAACCTGAAAAAATGGGTGGCTGACTGGCCACTTGCAGTAGCCGTCCAGCCAGTTAAAGGTGCCCGGCAGCCACTTTTTGTGGCCGATCGGCCACCAGTCCATTTTTGTGCAAAAGTGTATCTGAGTTAAGGCAGAAGCAGTCTAGAAGTTGGTTCAATGTTCAGAGATCAAACAAATGCAAACAGAGGCAGCCGATGGCAAGGCGATGGATTTTCGGGTGAAGCCAACTGAGCATGCATGTCTCCCTCGCCCTCGAGGCCACTTTATTGCTTTATTAGCTAGTTGTAGCTAATTAATACATGTAGTGTAATTAATTAGCTTAATTCATTTTGTAGTATTTAACTAGCTTAGAATAGTTCGTTAATTAGTTTTATTTTGTAATAATTAGCCAGTTAGTTAATTAGTTGGTTTATAATTAGCTTAGCTTAGTGTAGCTTAGCTTGTTTATAATAAGGGTGCGTGCTTGTGTGTGTGTCTTCCAACTCACTTCTTTCTCCCTTTTATTTAACCGCTTTCGATGGTTAGATTAGGGCACGTTTCAATTAGCATACCTTATGCTTGCATGTTTGCATCATTCATTTGTCTTACATGCACCGGGCTCGGTGCATCATTCAAACCGCATTGTATTTCAATACTTAAGCATGTTATCAAATTGTTGCATTCATATGCCATCTTAGATAGTCGAGCCTATTTAGTTGCATTATTGCATGTGTTGCATTAGGTATCTTGTATAGTTAGGATCATGCATTGTTTCTAACTAGCTTTTGCTTTGGCTCGGGGTACACTGTAAGTCTTTACGCTTTAGCATACTTGCATGAGTGTGAGTGATGTCATGTTGCGCATGCTTGCCCTGAGGCTATTTGCTTAAATGCTAAACTGCATGAGTGCCTGTGGATGAAGGCTTTGTTACTTGAATTGGAACAATTCGATAAATATGCGTTTTAAGCCCACTTTGCGAAGTGGCAAATCATGTTTTAAGCCCTCTATGTTTGGTGGCAAATCTGCTCTTTAGCCCACTTGAGGGTGACACTTTCAAACCATTTTCAAAAACAAACATGAGTTGAAATGTTCCAATTCTTGCGATCTTAGTCTATACTTGTATGTGTGTGTCACATAGTAAAGTTAGATTAATAAACTGGAATAAGAACACGTGTTTATAAAAACAACATATCATGCTTAGTAGAGGCCGATCCTTTGATCGGGCGAGCAGGGGTGGTTATTTCAAGACCTTCCCCTCTCGTACCCAATTTCCCAAGCCGAGGTAACTTTGGTGATGACGGACACGTGGCCTTTGGCACGAGTCAGGGTTTCCTAAATTTCCCAAAAGTAAAATATTTAGGTGGCGATTCTGTAATTTGGCAAAGCAGTCCATGTTTGGCGCTTTTTGATTGAAAATCAATTTTTCAAAACCAATTGCCAGATTTGAACTCTTTGGTGTTTATCAATCCCGCATTGCACTTTGTGAGATTAGATTCAGAACCGTGACAGGGGTCCGAACTGTAGGACCAATTCGAGCTCTCCGAAAGGGGGGCGCGAAGAAAGTCGAGTCCACAGTTTCTGGCGACTCTGCTGGGGATTTAGAGAACTTAACTCGAAGTCATGATATGTTGCTTTATCTACATTTATGTGTTTCTTTGCATTGCATTTGCATAGGTGCGCCTAAGTCACGGTGTTTTCCATCTGCTATTCCTGAACAGTTTGTCGGAGGCTTACTTGGAAAAGCGTGCCATAAGGCTGATCGGTTGCAGGCTCTGCCACGATGAGAACACAAACCTTGGATCTGGACTACCATTGTACCGTTTAATCCTCCTTTCACTTCTCGGTGTTAGGAGCGAGAGGTGTATTAGGTGGTCTTGCTAAGGCACCCTTTTCGACCAATTGACCTAGTTGCATATCAGAAGCCTTTGAGACTGTTCCAAACTAGGACAGGTTACCCACCCAAATGCAGGATTGTTTGAAACTGCATGCATGCGTAGTGAATCCCTAGCTCCTGACGAAAATAGGACAGGGAAACCCTATCCCATCATAGGGGTGCTTTGGCTCTCACTTGCATGATATGTGCTATTAGGGTGTGTCTCTACAGGAATGTATGTATCAGTTGCAAGCCTGGGTATCAGTCTGAGGACATCAGTACTTGAGTATGTATTAGTTTTGAGGCAAAAAATTTGGGGGCAGAAATCAGTGTTTGAGTACAGATTGTCCAGCTTATGATTTCAACTATGTGTTATCTCTATCTAAGACGAGGTGTTGTGCATTTGCTGATTGTTGTTTCCTTTTTTGCTTTATTTTTCTTTTTGCAAGGTAGTATTACACAATTACTTCTAACGAGGTAGATACCCCCCGAGCACTCTGGACCAGAGTCAGGAGGATTTACCGATCTAAGGATCTTATTGAAGGACAACCAGTGCTTGCATTATTACCCTTGGTTACGACATGGAGGATAGTCAGGCATAGATCGCCAGTTCAGCAGTCGCCAGTTCAGCAGCCACTATCTGCTTCACCTGTGCGCAGTCGGGCCCAGTTTTCTTCTTCCACCTCAGAAAGAGCTTGTTTATAATAAGGGTGCGTGTTTGTGTGTGTGTCTTCTAACCCACTTCTTTCTCCCTTTTATTTAACCGCTTTCGATGGTTAGATTAGGGCACATTTCAATTAGCATACCTTATGCTTGCATGTTTGCATCATTCATTTATTTTACATGCACCTGGCTCGGTGCATCATTCAAACCGCATTGTATTTCAATACTTATTTGAATACATGTTTCAAAGCATGTTATCAAATTGTTGCATTCATATGCCATCTTAGATAGTCGAGCCTATTTAGTTGCATTATTGCATGTGTTGCATTAGGTATCTTGTATAGTTAGGATCATGCATTGTTTCTAACTAGCTTTTGTTTTGGCTCGGGGTACACTGTAAGTCTTTACGCTTTAGCATACTTGCATGAGTGTGAGTGATGCCATGTTTCGCATGCTTGCCCTGAGGCTATTTGCTTAAATGCTAAACTGCATGAGTGCCTGTGGATGAAGGCTTTGTTGCTTGAATTGGAACAATTCGATAAATATGCGTTTTAAGCCCACTTTGCGAAGTGGCAAATCATGTTTTAAGCCCTCTATATTTAGTGGCAAATCTGCTCTTTAGCCCACTTGAGGGTGACACTTTCAAACCATTTTCAAAAACAAACATGAGTTGAAATGTTCCAATTCTTGCGATCTTAGTCTATACTTGTATGTGTGCGTCACATAGTAAAGTTAGATTAATAAACTGGAATAAGAACACGTGTTTATAAAAACAACATATCATGCTTAGTAGAGGTCGATCCTTTGATCGGGCGAGCGGGGGTGGTTATTTCAAGACCTTCCCCTCTCGTACCCAATTTCCCAAGCCGAGGCAACTTTGGTGATGACGGACACGTGGCCTTTGGCACGAGTCAGGGTTTCCTAAATTTCCCAAAAATAAAATATTTAGGTGGTGATTCTGTAATCTAGCAAAGCAGTCCATGTTTGGCCCCTTTTGATTCAAAATCGATTTTCCAAAACCAATTGCCATATTTGGATTCTTTGGTGTTTATTAGTCCCGCATTGCACTTTGTGAGATTAGATTCAGAACCGTGACAGGGGTCTGAACTGTAGGACCAATTCGAGCTCTCCGAAAGGGGGGCGCGAAGAAAGTCGAGTCCACAGTTTCTGGCGACTCTGCTGGGGATTTAGAGAACTTGACTCGAACTCATGATATGTTGTTTTATCTACATTTATGTGTTTCTTTGCATTACATTTGCATAGGTGCGCCTAAGTCACAGTGTTTGCCATCTGCTATTCCTGAACAGTTTGTCGGAGGCTTGCTTGGAAAAGCGTGCCATAAGGCTGATCGGTTGCGGGCTCTACCACGATGGGAACACAAACCTTGGATCTGGACTACCGCTATACCGTTTAATCCTCCTTTCACTTCTCGGTGTTAGGAGCAAGAGGTGTATTAAGTGGTCCTGCTGAGGCACCCTTTTCGACCAATTGACCTAGTTGCATATCAGAAGCCTTTGAGACTGTTCCAAACTGGGACAGGTTACCCACCCGAATGCAGGATTGTTTGAAACTGCATGCGTGCGTAGTGAATCCCTAGCTCCTGACGAAAATAGGACAGGGAAACCCTATCCCATCATAGGAGTGTTTTGGCTCTCACTTGCTTGATATGTGCTATTAGAGTGTGTCTCTACAGGAATGTATGTATCAGTTGCAAGTCTGGGTATCAGTCTGAGGACATCAGTGCTTGAGTATGTATCAGTTTTGAGGCAAAACATTTGGGGACAGAAATCAGTGTTTGAGTACAGATTGTCCAGCTTATGATTTTAACTATGTGTTGTCTCTATCTAAGACGAGGTGTTGTGCATTTGCTGATTGTTGTTTCATTTTTTGCTTTATTTTTCTTTTTGCAAGGTAGTATTACACAATTGCTTCTAACGAGGTAGATACCCCCCGAGCACTCTGGACCAGAGTCAGGAGGATTTACCGATCTAAGGATCTTATTGAAGGACAACCAGTGCTTACTTTATTACCCCCGGTTACGAGACGGAGGATAGTTAGGCATAGATCACCAGTTCAACAGTCGCCAGTTCAGCGGCCACTATCTACTTCACCTGTGCGCAGTCGGGCCCAGTTTTCTTCTTCCACCTCAGAAAGAGAGTATACACTGAGTCTGATAGATTAGCATCCCTTATATAGTTTAAAGGATATGATGCGTCAACTCCAACAAACTATAGAGGCCATATAGCGGGACGCTGCTCGCCAAGCGGAGGTTACCGCTCGCCAAACAGAGGTTGTAGCCCAGCAGGCTGAACTGATTTCTAGGCTTCAACAGCAACAACCACAACAAGAAGCAGCTTCTACTTCGCACCCACCCCCACCTAAGGTGCCAATACCCGGGGATACAGCTAATGTCCAGGAGAATATGGACATTCCAGCAGGGCCAGTCCCACCTCAGACTTCCAAAGCACCGGCCTACCCAACGGACACACCGTTCAAATTTGAGGTTGATCCTACTACTTTGAAAGTAAGCAAGCTTGAGAAGCTGTTCAAGCGAGCTCAGGGAGTTAACTCGATCCCAGACATAACGGACGGCTACATAGATTCGACGGTGACATTGTCGGACAGATTTAAAATGCCTCACATAGACCGCTTCGACGGTTCGGGTGATCCCATGGTCCATTTGAGGCTATTTTCAGATATTCTACTGTCGATGGGCCTGATTAGACTGCAAAAGCTATCCCTTTGTGGCCGGACCCTGTCGAGTATTGCAGCTATTTGGTATGCTAAACTGGAGGATTCAGTGAAGAGGAGTTGGGAAGAGATGGCCGAGGCCTTTGTCGCCCAATATTCTTACAATACTCGAACCGAGGTCATAACTCGTGATCTCGAGGCTACTCGGCAAGAGCCAAAGGAGGGCTTCTCTGACTTCGTTACTCGATGGAGGGCTAAGGCCTCTATGATGACCACCATGCCAGCTAAGAAGGACCGGATAAGAATGGTCGTTCGCAACCTGCAACCGAAGCTGTTGCAGAAGATGATTGTCTTACCCCAACCAACATTCGCTGATCTTCATGAGATAGGGGTACAGATAGAAGATGCTATGAAACAGGATCTGATTGACCATGACAAGGAACAGCCCAAAAGGGCCTTTACATATGGTTCGAATGCAGCTACGAGTAGCAATGCAACCGCAAGGACTTCTGATGTTGGTATGGTCACCACCACACCAAAAACAGCAACACCTTTTACTGACACATCTGGAGCCACCCCACAACCTGCAAAGTACCCACCCCGAGGCCAGAGGGTTTTCACCTCGCTTTATATGTCTCTATCTAAAGCCTTGGGGGTCCTGATTAGAAAAGGGCATCTGAAGCCCATGGCATGGAGCCACGCCCATTGCCAAATCCCCTCTCTCCTACACACAACCCGGCCAAGTATTGCGCCTTCCATCAGCAGCATGGTCATGACACCAACCAATGCTTTAGACTCTGTCATGAGATTCAAGATCTCATCGACAACAAAGTAATAGCGCCTCCTAAGAAGCCAAACGTCACTACAAATCCTCTCATTCCATATAATCATCCCCCTCCTCTACCTAGGCAAGTGAACCTTATCTAAACAATGGCCATTCCATACGACCCCAGCATATACATCACTCCATCCCACCTACCTAAGCCGACGCTATTCATTCTAGAAAGCACAGATCTGTGCATGATGAGCACATCCATATCCCAACCCGAACTCGTGGTGGTGGCTATGGTAGAAGAAGGCATGCTTGAGGGCTCCATGAGCTTAATTGAGGAAGCATACAACCCTTGCCGCTTTATTAAGCCAGCTGGTCAGGTCAAGTCGATGGTGGAATTACCGATGGGGATGGAGGTTAATGTAGTCTAGGAGAACGGGCCAAGTTAGGGGCTGGATGATTTAGCTGAGCTTGAGGAGGATATCAATAACCTGTAATTCTTTGTTGAACAGGATCTGGGGAACGTACAGATCGGTTGGTTTGATATGAATAGATCAACAGTTAATACAAGGTGGCTTAGTGGCAAACCGGATGTTGATGAGGGGTCTCAACCAAAGTAGCAACAATCAGAAGTAGGAACATTTGCAATGGCCGGAACGACCGATGACAAATGGAAGTTGTCGGAGAGCACTGGTACTGAGAATTTTGCTCGGGAATTGAGCAGCGTTTATACAACCGATACAGAACAAGAGGCTGTGCTGAAGCGGTTCGAACATGAGAGAATTCAGATTAATCAGAAGGCTAGAAAAGCTAAAGGCCCTACGGGGATAGAATGTGTTGTGAACACAGGAACAATTACAACGGAACCGGATGTGTGTTTGTCAGTTGTCGAAGGAATGTGGTGGGAAGAAGAAGATTTGCATCTCGCCCACACGGATGAGGACTGGGGACAGAATCCACTGGATGATATGTGGTATACCAAGGAAGTTGATCACATGACTCGGAGTGGGCGGTACTTTAAGCCCCCACACCTGGACCAGCCAGAGGCATCAAGGAAAGATAAGAAAGCAAAGAAGCAGAAAGACAAACAGTTAGAAGAGGAAGTTGTACTGAGGCAGTTGAAAAAGATTCAAGCAGACATCTCCATCTAGGGATTGCTCATGGTCTCACGGGTGCATAGACAAGCCGTCCTATCAGCAATGGATAAGGCTAAGCTCTCTATTGACACAACCCTTGAGCAATTAGTAGGACTGGTGTTCCCGGGTGGCGCCTCACTGACTTTGACATTCACAGGTGCAGAGTTTTTCGAGCCTTGCTCTTTACAGAAATAAAGGTATTGTGAGACTCTACCAATGCATGTGCCTTAGCCTTAACAATCAAATGCCAATTTGAGAGCAGAGGTAAGAAGTGCAAAAACACTTCAACTTTAGGTATGACTGAAGAATGCAGCACCGAACTCCTTGTTAGGATATCACAAGCCCAAATAAAATTCTTGTGAGGGATTTCTTCACAAAGAATTTCAAAGGGGAGTTGGCTAAAAGCAACCAAAAGGAATTTTTCCCTGAAAATGTTATAGTCGAAAGCTAAGTAAAGGGGAGTGTATGCGGGTACTACATGAGTATCAATAGTCCTTCGAAGCTCCAGGGACCATTATGGATGGTAAGGCAAAGGGGTTGAAGGTGGCTCTGCTTGAAAGGTTATAGGATTGCTTGTCATTCATACAATCAAGCTAGTCTGGGGGTTTAAAGCCAACTTCTTGACCAACAAAGTAGGACAAAGCCCATTGTTAGCCTCTAGGAAAGAAATCCATTGAGAAAAGGCTAAAGTTGGTTTTGCAGCCAAATGCCAATAGAATAAGAAAGGGTCTTCTAACTTGCTATTTTCAGAGCAAGGTCTGTATAGATATGCGCACAGGGGGCGACTTGGTGGTTGAAGCCAAGCTTATGTTTGAGGGAGAGATGGCCATGTAGCCTAGCCAACAATTGTTATAGGATGTGAAGAATAAGGGATTCCCCAATAAGAAGCTACAGGTTATGGATTCAAAGCATTGTGACGAATTTCAAGAACATGGTTTGCATTAGCTATGGAATACTCTAGAGCGGGACAACATGAGGAGCATCATTTAGGCTAATGGTTTCAAGATAGAGGTTCAGATCCATGAAATGATGATATTTGAATCCAATGGTAGCATGGGCATTGGCAGGCCTCACTTTGTTTTCAACTTCATCATATAGATCAAAACTATCCATGTTCAAACCAGTTAGATCTTCAAATTTTCATAACACAAATGGTTTGAAACTAATGGGTCTTATTTCTTAGTTTGAATCTCACTAAATATAAAAGTCGAAGGGTGCAAGCCAAAAGATCGTGGAGTTAGTTGATCATAGAGACTACGTTTAAGGAGTGGTGATCATGGGAGAAGAGCAACCGCCAAAAGTTATGTTCACTAGTCTAACCATTATGCTTACACTAGTGTAGGGGGTATTATTAGTGCCACATTTAAACCTTCCAGTGTGAGGGCAACACGTGGAAAACAAAGGGTGTTTAGAAACCAAAGAGTCCCACCTTCAAAGCTGCCCGCGTGAGCTATGATTGCAATTCTTCAACCTGCAAATATGATAAGCGGCATATGAGAGGCAAGTAAAAGAAGAGTTAATAAAGAGCAGTTGCTAGTAGTTACACGCGCACAAAGAGAGGATTATAACCCTAAGAAGTAGCAAGAATGAAGATTGTTATGTTTTTATTCTTGGCAATCCCGTTTGACAAAACTCCTTTGAGTTATAATTGTTTTCGCACCTTTTATTTCAGTGAGGTTATGAGTTTTTAGATGCAAATCCAACCAGAATTGTGCCTTGCAGAGAAGTTTTGTGATGTTAATTCTTTCAAGATTGCCACTTCGCTGATTATGACGGGGATTGAGCTACCCGGTCAGCTCACGGGGGTCTAGGGGGCAGCGCCTCTTGGCGGGTCCGGGGAAGTGCCACGGCGGGGTCGAGAGGCAGCGCCCCCAAAGCAAAATGCAAAAATGCATTCAAAATTGCCTGTCTGCTCGAGCATAGAATGCTGGATTTCAGAAGTTTGTCAGGACTGTAAAAATACTGGAAGGTGTGATTTCGCGCTCGAGCGGGTTCTCAAGCGCTCGAGTGGACCTCTGTTTTGTCACACGCATATTTTGCTGAAGCCGTTCAAGCGGGCTGTTGGGCGGTCGAGCGGAGATCGCGGGACAGTTTTCTATAAATACGTGCTTTCAGTCCAAATCTAGGATAATTTCTCCAGATCTTCTTCTTGGGTTCTAGGGTTTATATTTGGGAATATTTTGCTAGTTTTCTTTGATGTTTTGATTGAGTATTCAACTCATGGTTTAAGAAGCATACATCAAAGGTTTGTTTGTCCATTCTACACAAAAGAGAAAGTTGTTCTTCGGTGGATTCTGAAGAATTCGAGCCTGAAGCTTTGGTGGATTCCGGAGTGGCTCATCGTCAAGACAATTCCGAGGTGAAGACGGGGTTGGAAGAGACACATAGAGGTTGGTTTAATTCAGGCGTGGATTCGCTAGGTAATTGAGAGTATACCTGTGTAATTCCTTCATATCTTCTTAGTGGATTGTTTTGTGGCTGTAGCCCGTGGTTTTTTATCACAATTGAAGGTGTCCAATTGTGGTTTTTTCACGTAAAATCGTTGTGTCGATTTGTCTTGATTGTTTGGTTAGGATTGTTATATACTGCTTAAAATTGATACATAATCACAAATCAATATCTAGGGAATTTCTAGATTTTTCAATAAGATTATGGTAAAAGATAGCAGCCTAATTGCTTCAAAGGCGCCAAGAGAAGACTATAAATAGATGAAAGCAAAGATTGAAGAGGCCTCTGACCAAATCCAGACACTACGTCTTTGTCAGTTTCATTTATTTTTCAAATTATGCACTTTACTTTTATGCCTTGTAATTATATTTCATAGGAGTAGATGATCCTTGTAATTCCAAAATCAAGTCGGTTTAAAAGCATCAAAGTTGTCCTTACTAAAGGTAATATTTTCTAATTATTATTCAGTTAATCAATTGCAATTTCTGCTCCAATCTCTCCCTCTCATTTTATTACAAATTTGAGTTAAAATTTTGGTTCATCTTTTCAACAAAACACAATAAAGTCCTATTCATTGAGGTTAAGAGAACCTTAACATAATCGCTTGATAAAAATTGACATTTATTATCTGTAAGGACTTTTTAGATCCTTACTAGCACGCTTGAAAACCGTTTTTAAATTTTGAAGTGTGAAAAATAACCAACAATTACGAGTTATAATTTTTTTTTTCGTAACTTTGAATTTAAAATTTTTTAAAATATACACAATTTGCAAAGCAAGATACGATGAAGGTAGAAGAGACTCAAGGGTAGGGGGCTGTAAAATATGCACGATTTATCTTAGGGTTTGCTTTGTACATTGAATTTTCATCAATAAAATTTTACAATTCGATAATAAAGAAAGGTAGTAGTAGAAGACCGTGGTGGTGTATAAATGGTGATGGGCTAATTAAATATAAGGGTAAATTACTTTTTGTACTCTTTATATTTGGTTATTTTCTTACTTTAAAATTTAAAATTTATTTTTTCTCACTTTGAGTATGTTTCAAGTTTTTTTCAATGCACTTCTAAAATTATTTTTTGTTCAAAATTAAATAATAATGTCACATTAACTATCATATAATATAAATAATACATTATATTAGAGTTTCAGTTTATGTCAAATATATGAGTTTTATAAAATAATATATTTTTATTTCACATAACTGTCAATATGATATTTTTCATCTAATTTTGAACAAAATTAACTTTGAAAGTATATTGAAAGAAATTTAAAACTTGAAGGGTGAAAATGGCAACGTGTAATTTAGTCTACGTAATATGGAGGAGCTTCTATTTACACATATTAAACCTCTTTTATACACACATTTTATGAAGAGAGTGTGTAAAATGTACAATGAAGAGAAATGTGTAAAAAATGTATATTGTGTGGGTAAATAGAACTCTCGTAATATGGTGATGGTTGGCAGGGATTGCGGTTATGTGTGGTTGGGGATTGACATAAAGTTAGATGAAGTGATAGGAGTGACTGTGATTATATGTGGTGACGGCAAAATTGAGATTGATATGAAGTTAATGCCACATGTTGTAAAATAAAAAACCATGAAATAAATGAATTTATAAATACTAAATATAAATAACAATATATACTATTATAACCTCACTATAACCACCACCGCCATCATACCATCACCACCACCATCACCACCATTATAATATAAAATTTGAAATATATAATTTAAAAATAATAAATTTCAAACGTGATCATATTCATATCAAATAACTTATTTTTAGTTCAGCACTTAAATTTTTATCAAATAACTTTTCAGTTTAAAAAATTCAACACTCAGTTTTCAATACTTATTTTTCAATTTTTAATTTTCAATTTTCCAACACCACCTTAGACCCTTTCTTAACAATTGAGTTTTTTTTTTTATTTTTTGTGTTTTTTCAGTGAATTTTTTTATTATTTTAAGTATTTCTTTTTATTTTTATTTTTTTAGATGCACCTAATTTAGATGCACATAAAAACTAAAAATTTGTGAAAAAATATATTAAAAAAATCAATAAATACATAAAAATACGAAAGTTTTCATTTTTTTTTTGTATTTAGTGAATTTTTTAAATATTTTTTTATAAATTTTATATTTTTTAAATGTATTTAAATTAGATGTATTTAAAAAAATTACATAAATTTTTTTTATATTTAGTGAATTTTTAAAATATTTTTTCATAAATATTCTATTTTTTTAAATGTATTTAAATTAGATGTATTTAAAAAAATTACATAAAATATTTTAAAAAGTTCACTAAAAGTAAAAAAAAAATACAAAAAATAAAAACTTAATTCTCAGAAAAAACAAACAAGGTATAATTCCCATTCCCAATGGTATGTAAGGTAAGTTCCATCAAAGCATCTTTAGTGCTTGATAGACATTATTATATGAATAATGCTATTACCAATTGATGATGTGATACTTTTTTTACATGTGTGGTGTGGAAGCTCTTATGTCAAAGGAGTGAGGTAGAGATTGAATCATGAATGAATCGAATTAAATTGAACCGTGGAATAATGTTTGAGCACGACCCATCTTAGTAATTGAATTTATTTAAATTTGAGCTTGAGTTCGAGTTTAAAATCAAATATATTAAAAAAAAACTTGTACTCGATTGGTTGAATTTAAATATTAATCACCTTATTTGTTTTCACTTTTTAAAAAACACTTTTCAAAAAATTCGATTTTCTTATTTTTTGTGTTTTTTGGTTTTAATTGAATTTTTTTAATATTTTAAGCAATTTTTTTTTTACTTTTTAGACACACCTAACATAAATACATCTAAAAAGTAAAAAAAATTGTAAAAAAAATCTTTTAAAAATTCACTAAATACCAAAAATACAAAAAAAATACAAGAATTCAATATATTTTTTGTATTTTTATGTATTTATTAATTTTTTAAAATATTTTTTCACAATTTTTTTACTTTTTAGATACATCTAAGTAAGGTGCATCTAAAAAAGTAAAAAAAAAATGTTTAAAATTTAAAAAATATTCACTAAAAACAAAAAAATACAAAAATCAAAAAGTCAGTTTTCAAAAAACTTAATCCAGAAAACTCAAACCAAACGCATTGAATCAAGTTCAAAGAAACTGGAATCTAGAACGAAAATGAACTTGTCATATAATGTCACGCCCCGAAATAATTCGACATGAACTACACATATGACTATTACATCAATCCACTTCCAACATAAAATATTAACCATATCCCTTTACATAAGATCAAATGCTTTACAAAACAATCTCACATGCAATTATACATTCATTGAAAAACTAGTACATGAATCTATGGCATGTAAAATCATCAAATCAAAACGAATAAGGCCCTCAAGGGCTTACAAGTTCCAAGGCAATAGCCCGGTTACACAAAATGGTCTCTCGGACCCATACACATTAGCCCTTGGCTTTACAAAAAATTTACACAAAAAATTTTAGAGCAAAGTACTCTTTACTATCACGTCTACGCCATCAACTCGGCGGGATTACCACATCTTTACCTGCACCAAATCCTATAGGGGTGAGCATAAAGCCCAGTAGAGAATTCTCACAAAGTATATACAGTTATGCATTTTTCCTTAACGAGCAAAAAGACGTAAATGCAATGCCATGCCAAGATTAATGGGTGAGGAAAATATTCATTTTAATGCACTATTTCAAAATAACCATGTTCTCAATATCATCTTGTAATCTCATCAATTTCAAACTTCCAATATTAATTCAATAGGGGCGATAAATACGACACTATCCCTAGGCTGGTGTCTGCAAGTAGACTCAACAAGTATTACCAAACTGTCATTTTTACCGGTATTAACTGGAAGGCTCGACACCCATCCGCGCGGGTTTCTGGTCTTTCACCATGGACACTCAGGTCAACTTATCAAGTTCAACTACACCCCCTATCCGAACTTACCATGTATTTACCCCTTTTGCATTACCATAGTTCTCATTGCATTATTATGTTCTTTCATGAAACAATTATCTTCAATCGAAATTTACAATGCAAAATTAATAATAACATGAGTGAGTATGCAATGCGATGATTTCTCATATCTCATAACATGTCTCCATTCTCGAAGTCTCTACAATAATGCCAACAACCATAATTCCCTTTACCTCTTTTCAATGCCCTTTCCCAAGATAACCATATGTTATCTATACTTAGCCACAATTTCACCTTTCACAATTCTTAACAACATTATCTCATCAAGGCTACATGTAATGTTTTCAAACATTAATTCCAATACTTATGATTTTCACACTTCCATAGTACACAACAATTGTCATCTTACAATTAAATATATCCATGCATTCAACATTAGTCTTTAAAAAGTCTTCTATTCTCTTACATCTAGAAAAGTATCATTCCTTTATGACACATTGTGAAGTCCACACCCATTAACTCATTTAAACACAAGAAAGAAGGAATTTCATGGTTATTCTCATATTTTCAAAAAAAGCCCCCAATTTCTAGGGTTTCATAAAAAAACCCAATCCTTTCTCATTTCATGACAAAACCCAACCAAAATCATGTTTTCTTGAATTTCTATAAAGGACGTCCTCATGGATAAATAAATCAAAGAAAGAAGTAAAATCAAAACCCATTTGTTTAAAAACTCTCTCTACATTTGAAACAAAATCAAAATCAACACAAATATGGCATAACATATATATATGTATATATATATAACTCAAGAAATCCTTACCTCAAGCTTGATGATGAAATGGAGATGAAACCCTAACTTCAAGATGGAGAAATCTTCAATTTCTCCCTCACCAAGAAAGCCCTAGCCTTTTGATTTCTAAGGCTTGAGAGAAAGAGATGATGAAGATGGTGAATCTAGATTCCAAGGATTTGCAAAATCAAGGGTTTTCTTTTGTGTTTGAGGGGTTTTCTAGAGAGAAGGAGGAGAAAAATAGCCTTTAGAGTGAGAGAGCGAAGCCCCAAAGTGATATACAACTCGACCAAAATGATACAAAAAAGTTGAAAATCGGACCCAAGTTGACCGCACGTGCGGCGCCCATCCCCGCACGTGCGGAGCGTGTCCTCCCGCACATGCGGCTATCACTCCCACATGTGCGGCACCTCCCCGCACCTCACCTCACGCACGTGTATATTAGACAGAATGCACTGCCCAGCCTCCCCTGCTTCCACACGTGCGGCCAGGCCTCCCGCACGTGCTGCCTAGGACCTCACACGTGCGGCCCTCACCCAGTAGCCCAGAAACTCTTTATTCAACTCCCGAGCACTCCAAACCCAACCATGCACACTCCGGAACAGGTGAAATTCCACACCGAACAAGACAAGAATAAGAACTAAATTTTGAGAATTTATTTCCAGATGTTTCGCACCTACTGGGAGCGAGAAGAGAACGGAGTGAAAACGAAAGAAAAAGAAAGAAAACAAGACCCGGTAGGTATAACCTCCCCACCATAGGAAATTTCGTCCCTGAAATTTGAAAAAACTCCCCAAAATCAATTAAACTTCCCAGATTAGAGTGTTTTTAACAACTATAATCATTCTTAACAACATTAACAAGTTGCAACATCCATGTTCAACCAACATTTTCCATTCTCTTCATTATCATTTCATCAAAACAACAATTGCTCAAAGTAGCTATACGAGGTAAAACATCTACAACAAAATATCATTCTTCTATAAGCTCATGCTCAATTTAACAACACATACAACAACATGTGATCCACAGTGCAACACTTTTTCCCTTCAACACAAGGGAACATTACAATTAAAACAAAACAATTAGGCACGCTCAAATAAGTCCGGATACTTGGAGCGGACTTCCGCCTCCCTTTCCCAAGTCGCTTCTTCAACTCCGTGGTGCCTCCACAACACCTTTACTAACGGTATGGTTTTACCTCGTAACACTTGCTCCCGGGTATCTACTATCTGAACTGGACGCTCTTCGTAGGAGGTATCCTCATCCACCTCCAACTTAACCCAATTTAACACATGAGAAGGGTCGGGTTCGTACTTCCTAAGCATTGACACATGAAACACATTGTGAACCCTTGAAAGTTGTGGCAGTAAAGCTAACCAGTATGCCACCTCCCCGATTCTCTCCAATACCTCGAAAGGCCCAATGAACCTCAGAGACAACTTACCACTCTTGCCAAACCTCATCAAACCTCATCTAGGTGAGACCTTACGAAATACGTGATCACCCACATCAAAGGATAAAGGTCGTCTCCTCTTATCGGCGTAACTCTTCTGTCGGCTTTGGGCCGTAGCTAACCTCTTCCAAATGAAAGCAACTTTCTCGGTTGTCTCTCTAACAATCTCCGGACCCAACAACGGTGCATCTCCCACCTCGGCCCAACAGACTGGTAACCTACAAGGCCTCAAACAGTGTCATTTTGATACTAGCCTGATAACTATTGTTGTAAGCAAATTCAATCAAAGGTAAGTGTCTCTCCCAAGACCCCTTGAAATCTAGGACACAAGCTCTAAGCATATCTTCCAAAATCTGAATGGTACGCTCCGATTGCCCATCGGTTTGAGGGTGATAAGCGGTGCTAAAAGTTAACTTGGTTCCCAATGCCTCTTGAAGGCTTTGCCACAACCGGGCGGTAAAACGAGGATCCCTATCCGACACAATGGTTACTATAACCCCGTGAAGCCGAACTATCTCCCGAACATACAATTCTACCAAGTGCCCAACTGAGTCGCTAGTACGCATTGGAATGAAATGTATGGACTTAGTTAAACTATCAACAATCACCCAAATGGCCTCATTGCCCTACTGCGTTCTAGGAAGCCCAACTACGAAGTCCATGGTAACGTGTTCCCATTTCCACTCGGCTATTGGTAAGGGTTGTAACAAACCTGCAGGTCTCTAATGTTCAGCCTTCACTTGTTGACAAGTAATGCATTTGGACACAAAGGATGCGACATCTCGCTTCATACCCCTCCACCAAAACTGGCGGCTAAGATCGCGATACATTTTGGTGCCTCCCGGATGTACCGCAACGCGTGAATGATGGAACTCCCGAAGCACTTCCTCTCTGCAAGATTTAGGCACAAACAGACAATCTAGGTAGTGCACACTCTGATTCGAATGGATGTTCAAACCCTTCTCTTCTTTCCCGATGGAGATCCTATCACGAATTAGCTCTATTTCACAGTCTCCTTTTTGTGCCTCTACAACTTTGCTAATTATGGTGGGTTGAGCACTCAATGTAAACAATGCGGCACCCTCTTCGGACTCACCCAATTGCAATTCAAACTTACCAAGTTCGCCCAACATAACCCACTCCCGAATGGCCACACTCGCCAAACTACTCACGATTTTTCGGCTTAAGGAGGCGGCCACTACATTGGCCTTCCCCAGATGATAATGCAACTCAAAATCATAGTCTTCTAAAAACTCCATCCACCTCCATTGGCGTAAATTCAAATCTTTTTGGGAAAACAAATACTTCAAGCTCTTATGGTCGGAGAAAATCTCAAATTTCTCACCATACAAATAATGCCTCCAAATTTTCAAGGCAAACACTACCGCCGCTAGTTCTAGGTCGTGGGTGGGGTAATTCTTCTCATGAGTTTTCAACTGACAGGAACCATACACTACAACCTTTCCCCCTTGCATCAAAACACAACCAAGCCCATCCCGAGACGCATCACAATAGACAGTATACCCCAAACCTCTCTCTGGAATGATCAACACCTGTGCCGTAGTCAATCTAGTTTTTAGCTCTCCAAAAGATCTCTCACATGCCTCGCTCCACACAAATTTAACCCCCTTTCTAGTCAACCTAGTCAAAGGAGCGGCTAGTCTAGAGAAATCTTTTACAAAGCGTCGATAATACCCCGCCAATCCCAAGAAACTCTGAATCTCAAAGACATTCTTAGGTTCCTCCCAATCTTGTACAGAAACTATCTTTGAAGAATCCATGGTCACCCCTTCACTTGATACCACATGACCCAAAAACTTTACCTTGGTGAGCCAAAACTCGCACTTCTCAAATTTGGCATACAACTGATGTTCCCTAAGCAAGTCAAGCACTATCCTCAAATGAGCCTCGTGTTCCTCCTCGGAGGTCGAATAGATTAGGATGTCATCCACGAAGATGACCACAAAACGGTCCAAATACTCCCTAAAAATTCGGTTCATTAAATCCATGAAAGAAGCCGGTGCATTAGTCAACCCAAATGGCATTACAAGGTACTCGTAGTGGCCATAACGCGTACGAAAGGCCATTTTCTGGATGTCCTCCTCCCAGACTCCTAACTGGTGGTACCCCGACCTCAAATCTATCTTCGAAAAGCAACAAGACCCCCTAAGTTGATCAGACAAGTCATCTATTCTGGGTAAAGGGTATTTGTTCTTAACGATAACTCGGTTCAACTTGCGGTAATCGATGCACAACCGCAACGACCCGTCCTTCTTCTTCGCAAAGAGGGCCGGCGCTCCCCAAGGTGAGGCACTAGGGCGAATGAAGCCCTTGTCTAAAAGTTCTTGGAGTTGAATCTTCAACTCATGCAACTCCGCAGGTGCAAATCTATACGACGCCATAGAAATTGGTGCCGTTCCGGGCACTAAGCTGATGGTGAACTCAATCTCTCGGTGGGGTGGCAAACTAGTAAGGTCCTCGGGAAATACATCCGGGTATTCACACACTACCCTCGGCAACTCAACTCGAGTCCCGTCACCATCACTATCCAGAAGTGTAGCAAGAAGACCAATAAATTCATCCTTATTACGAGGATCAAATACTGGCGACAAGACCCGATCAACCCGGTCCCCCAGAAAATAAAAACAACAACCATTTAGGGTGCACACTGTGACCCTTCGCAGAAAACAATCAATCACTGCCCGATACGAAGACAACCAATCCATGCCCAGAATAACATCAAAACTTGACATGTTTAACAACACAAAAGCAAAAAAAAGTCTACGCCCGGCAACCTCTATCCCACAACCATGACATTCCCAATTAAAGTCAACTGTACCCCCAACTGGAGACTCTACTCTGAGTGGAGACGCTAACTGTGCCACCTCTAACCCCAATACAAATACGAATGCAGCAGATATGAATGAATGAGACACACCCGTATCTATCAACACGCTAGCCAAAGAATTACACACAATAAAAATACCTCTCACAACCGAAGGTCCCGGCAACTGCTCTGGCGCTGTAACAATATACACGCGCCCCTATGGCCTCTGATCAACCTGCTCATCCCTCGGAGCATAGGCCTACTGTACTGACTGAGCCAAGGTGGCTCCTTGATGAACTCTCGAAGCCTGAGCCGAGTGAGCCTGCTGGTGGCTCTGTGTCTGTCTAGACCCTAAAGCGCTGGACGTGCCTCCCAACTGAGGGCAAGCTCTCCTCATATGCCCTGACCGACAGCACTGAAAGCAACTAGGCCCCTGTCCTCTACTCTGAGACTGAGACTGGCTCTAGGATCGACTAGGTGGTGGTAGCGGCAACATCTGCTATCCTCTTCCCTTCTGTGGACACGCAAAGGCCTTGTGACCCGGTTGGCCACACTTGAAGCAAGAAAGCCCACTCGGTGCACCTCTCCCCGAGCCCACACTAGGTAAGGGAAACGTGGATCTAGACTGTTACTGCTAGGGCTGGGATTGGGATAAAAAGGTGCTCTTACTCTTCTTATTGGGCTTATAATCTCCTTGCGATCCATGGCCCCTAGACCTCGAATTTCAAAGTCTCTCCTACTCGGCGTCCACCGTAATCTCCACGTGTGTGGCCGCCTCCATAAGGCGATCATAATTCCGGATCATGTTCCCGGCAACCTTGAATAAAATCTTCTTCCACAACCTCTACTCAAACTCAATACAACGGCGCTCCATCGTCGCTACTAGTTCCGATGCAAATCGGAACAAACTGGAGAAGGTCGCTTCGAACTCAGCCACAGACATAGTAAGTTGCTTAAGGTCTTTGAATTCCTACCTTAACCTCTCCCTAGCTGTGGGAGGTAGATACTTGTCTTGGAAGGCCACCACAAACGCCTCCCATGTTGGTGTTACTCGGCCTTTGGCATACTTCCACCATTGGCCTACGTCGCCCTTGAGATAATAACTTGCTAGGGTCACTCTCAATTCGTTGTCTTCTATATGAAGCATTTCAAAGGTCTTCATGGTTTGTTCTAACCATTCGTCTGCCTTCTTTGGATCGGGGCCACCATGGAATTCATTAGGCTTGGCCCTTAAAAACTCCCTCGTGAGGAAGCTAGCTCTAGTTTCTGCAACATTCTCCCTTGCTTGGGTCTCCGTCCTCAAAATGTTCATAGATTCCCTCAATGCCCCAGCCATCTCCCGGGCTAGAGCCCCCATTGCGGCTTGGCCGGCTTGTCCCGACACCTCCGCTTGCCCCGGTACCTCCGCTTGCCCTACTTGTTCGGCCATGTCAGCTTGGCCTAAACCCTCTTCTTGTACCGGGACCTCCTGGACCGGTACCTCATATATACCCCGGCGACCTCGACCTCGCCTTCCACCCCTACCTCCTCGAGTTCGAACTCTTCCTGACATCCTAATTAAGAAACAAGATAGATAATTTAGCACATAATTCCAAATGTTCTCGCAACTTGCCTCACACGTTAAACTATAACAATTTACACATACTCTATCACACAACAATTTAATTCACTCCACATAAGCAAGTAGTCACATAAACACATACAAATTATCCTTTAGTGATGAGATTCGTCCCATGAGAAACCAAGAATTCTTAGTAGAATGAGTATTGATCAAGTATCCTTCTAATAAGACCTCAAGGAAACTAATAGGCGCAAATAACATCTCCAAAGTCTAATCCAATACCCACATAGTCACGTAAAAATGCATTCACATAATCACAAATAAGCAAACAAATCCTAATCATGCGAATCGAACCCACGAGCCCCAAGTATTCAAACCCGGTAGCTCTGATACCAAATTGTCATGCCCCGAAATAATTCAACATGAACTACCCACATGACTATTACATCAACCCACTTCCAACATAAAATATTAACCATATCCCTTTACATAAGATCAAATCTTTTACAAAACAATCTCACATGCAGTTACACATTCATTGATAAACTAGTACATGAATCTATAGCATGTAAAATCATCAAATCAAAACGAATAAGGCCCTAAAGGGCTTACAAGTTCCAAGGCAATAGCCCGGTTACACAAAATGGTCTCTCGGACCCATACACATTAGCCCTTGGCTTTACAAAAAATTTACACAAAAAATTTTAGAGCAAAGTACTCTTCACCATCACGTCCATGCCATCAACTCGGCGGGATTACCACATCTTTACCTGCACCAAATCCTATAGGGGTGAGCATAAAGCCCAGTAGAGAATTCTCACAAAGTATATACAATTATGCATTTTTCCTCAACAAGCAAAAAGTCGTAAATGCAATGCCATGCCAAGATTAATAGGTGAGGAAAATATTCATTTTAATGCACTATTTCAAAATCACCATGTTCTCAATATCATCTTATAATCTCATCAATTTAAAACTTCCAATATTAATTCAATAGGGGCGATAAATACGACACTATCCCTAGGCTGGTGTCTGCAAGTAGACTCTACAAGTACTACCAAACTGTCATTTTTACCGGTATTAACCGGAAGGCTCGACACCCATCCGCGCGGGTTTCTGGTCTTTCACCATGGACACTCAAGCCAACTTATCAAGTTCAACTACACCCCCTATCCGGACTTACCACGTATTTACCCTTTTTACATTACCATAGTTCTCATTGCATTATTATGTTCTTTCATGAAACAATTCTCTTCAATCGAAATTTACAATGCAAAATTAATAATAACATGAGTGAGTATGCAATGCGATGATTTCTCATATCTCATAACATGTCTCCATTCTCAAAGTCTCTACAATAATCCCAGCAACCATTATTCTCATTACCTCTTTTCAGTGCTCTTCCCCAAGATAACCATATGTTATCTACACTTAGCCACAATTTCACTTTCACAATTCTTAGCAACATTGTCTCATCAAGACTACATGTAATGTTTTCAAATATTAATTCCAATACTTATGATTTTCACACTTCCATAGTACACAACAATTGTCATCTTACACTTAAATATATCCATGTATTCAACATTAGTCTTTAAAAAGTCTTCCATTCTCTTTCATCTAGAAAAGTATCATTTCTTTATGACACATTGTGAAGTCCACACCCATTAACTCATTTAAACACAAGAAAGAAGGAATTTCATGGTTATTCTCATATTTTCAAAAAAAACCCCCAATTTCTAGGGTTTCATCAAAAACCCAATCCTTTCTCATTTCATGACAAAACCCAACCAAAATCATGTTTTCTTGAATTTCTATAAAGGACATCCTCATGGATAAATAAATCAAAGAAAGAAGTAAAATCAAAACCCATTTGTTTTAATTTAGCACTTAAATTTTTATCAAACTGCTTTTCAACTTAAAAAATTCATCACTCAGTTTTCAATACTTATTTTTCAGTTTCTAATTTTCAATTTTCCAACACCACCTTAGATCCTTTCTTAATAATTGAGTTTTTTTTTATTTTTTAGTAAATTTTTTTTAATATTTGAAGTTTTTCATTTTTTATTTTTTTTAAAGATACACCTAATTTAGATCCACATAAAAAAAAAAATTTGTGAAAAAAATATCAAAAAAAATCAATAAATACATAAAAATACAAAAGTTTTCATTTTTTTTTTGTACTTAGTGAATTTTGTAAATATTTTTTTCATAAATATTATACCTTTTAAATGTATTTAAATTAGATGTATTTAAAAAAAATTACATAAAATATTTAAAATTGTTCACTAAAAGTAAAAAAAATACAAAAAAATAAAAACTTAATTTTCAGAAGAAAAAATAAAAAAACAAGGTATCATTCCCTTCCAATGGTATGTACGGTAAGTTCCATCAAGGCATCTTTAGTGCTTGATAGACTTTATTATATTGGGACTTTTTTTTTATTTTTTTTTATTTTGTGTGTGTGTGTGGGGTGTGGAAGCCCTTATCTCAAAGGAGTGAGGAGAGGTAGGATCATGATTCATGAATGAATCGAATTAAATTGAACTGTGGAATAGTGTTTGAGCTCAACTCATTTAAATAATTGGATTTATTTAAACTTGAGCTTGAGTTCATGTTTGAAATTAAATATATTGAAAAAACTTGAACTCAATTGGTTAAATTTAAATATTAATCAAGTTCAAAGAAACTTGAATTTATAACGAAAATGAAATTGTCATATAAATTATAAATATTATTTTATATTAATATATACATATATAAGACATTTTATATGTGCATAAAATACTATTTTATATTATTATTTATACATATATATAATAATCAAGCCAAGTTTTATAAGCTTGAAGTTATTTTAACTCGAGCTTAAAACATTTGTTAATTGAACTTGAATTGATGATCGAGGTTGGCTTACATATGCAATCAATCTAGCTCAAATGAGTTGTAATGCACCAAATTTGAATTGACGATCGTTTCATTGGCAACCATAAGTTAGAAGTCATATGAAGACTGTGAAGTTAATTCCAACTCTTTATTTCCTTGGAAGTTGATGGCTTGACCGGCTTGGCATTTATGAAGTCATTGAAGTGAATTAAAAGCCAATTCCAAGGGTTGGTGTGAAAAACTATTTAATATTTCTGAAACGTTACGTGTTTATGTTTTAGGATTAATCATCATATATTATATTTTTTATGTTCCTCACACAAAATTATAGACTTATCTTCTCTACTAATCATAATATCTTGAAGCACCATGTCGCCATTAGGCAACATTAACACCGTCTCATTCATAATATAACAATAACGTTCGTCACATATTACAATAATTAGTAACTTTCATTTTAGTTTTTTATTTCTCATTTTTTCCTTCCATATTTCTTTCAGCCTACAAATTCCTACACAAATAGGAGATCCAAAACTTCCCCATTATGGAGACAATCGATCAAACTACAAAGGGACATTCAATACACATACATATTTGGTTACGATCTTTGTGGTGTGTGGTTATAACAATTATGACTCATTGTGAGTAAGTTATGACATTATTTAATTATGATCTAAAGGCTCTTTAGTTATACCAATGTTTGGTTATAACTAATTTTTTGTTTTTTTAGTTATGAATGTAATTGAGTTATGATACTCTCTTTCATATCTTCTCTAATCATTAATAAGTCATATCACTTACACATCATTGAGTCTATAAAATAGGTCTAAAAAGTGGACTTATATATCATTTTCTATTCATAAAATATAGAAGAAATTAGAAGGAAAAAAAAAACTCCAGGATTTAACCCTTATAACAAAATAAATTTTTAATTTTATCAATTTAAACCCTAAATTTTTTATTTATTTTTAATCTAAACCATTTGTTTATTTCTGTTAAATAAAACTAATGAAAAACAGGACATTTTAGTCATTAAACTCAATGAAAAAGGGTATTTTAAACATTTTATGTATATCTACATTGAGTTTAATAACTACAAATAGGGTTGTGCAAAATACTGTCCAATTCATTAAAGCCATACCGATCTGCATCAATCCGCACCGCTCTAACCTCTAACCGCGGGTTAAACTTTAAAATTTATAATCCGTCAACCGAATCGTTCTGCTCCGCTAAAGTTAATACATATATATTTTTTAATTTCCAATAAAATATCAATGTAAAAATGAGTGTAAGAGAGATTTAAGTTATGAAATTTATGTAAAATTACTTTGTGTTATATATATCTAAAAAATATTATACAAATTAGTGTTATATATTATGCGTATGATAATTAGTTAGAATATTCGTCAATTCGCCAATCCGCCAAAAACCACTCAAACTGCAATTTGTCAATCCGCTAATCCGCTAACCCGCCATTCTGTTTGTAATTGTATTCTCAAACAGCCTGAATCACACCACGCACGCCCCTAACTACAATACGGTTTTTTAATTGGTTTTACTTAACAAAAATAGACAAATAGACGAATGATTTAGATTGAAAACAAATCAAAAAATTAGAACTTAAATTGATAAAATTAAAAATTCAAGATTTATTTTGTTAGAAAGCTCGGGTTTTTATTTTTTATTTTTATGTAATTGTCCCTAAAAGATCAACTTGCACAAAAAATATATATATTCAAAGCAATGGTATCATGAAAAATGTTCTTGTATTAGAGATCATACACTTTCACTAGCTTAACGTCCCCTACTCCACCTAATAGTCATGTCCATGAAGAGGCTTTACGTTGCTTCCCTTTTGGGAGCTCTGGTAGTGCACTCATGCATGTTTGAGTTGGCCATTTGTGCCTTGAACTACACTGATCAATTGGCTCTCCTAGCCTTCAAGTCCTCAATCAACTTTTGATCCCAACAATGTTTTGAGCAATTGGACCAAAGAAACCAACTTCTGTGATTGGGTTGGGATCTTATGTAGCCGACGATGGCAAAGAGTCACAAGTTTGCGCCTTTGCAACATGGGTCTCCGAGGCACCATATCTCCTCATATTGGAAACCTTTCCTTCCTCCAAGTGCTCGATATCCGTAATAACAGCTTTCATGGTCATCAGACAAATGAATTTGAACGTTTGCGTCGTTTGGAAAAACTCACAGTACAACACAACATGTTGGAAAGAAGCATCCCTGTGGGGTTACACCGGTGTTAAAAAGCTTCAAGTTATATCTCTTGCAGCAAATAATTTAGGTGGCCACATACCAAAAGATTTGAGTACACTACCCTTTCTGCGTACTCTGTTTCTCGAGCAAAACAACCTACAAGGTACCATTCCACCTTTCTTTGGCAACACTACTAGCTTAGAATGGTTTGGAGTAGAATTAAACAACATTTATGGAAACATTCCAATTGAACTATCACTACTGCCAAATCTAAATGGATTATACTGTGAAGCCAATCATCTCACGGGTTCAATACCTCGTGCAATTTTTAGCAAGTCTTCAATGATTGAAATTAACTTGAATCTTAATGCCCTTTCTGGAAATCTTCCAACCACTATAGGGCTATGGCTTCCTAATCTTGAAATCCTTGGATTACAAGTCAATCAATTAGTTGGAGAAATCCCTTTATATTTGTCAATTCTTCTAAGCTTACTTGGTTATTTCTAGGTGCTAACTTATTTACTGGACCAATACCCAAGAGTTTAGGCAATCTAAAACTCATTTAAAGGTTGAGCTTGGATGAGAATCAACTGACAATTGAACCAGGAAGTACCCAACTTAGTTTTCTCACAGCTTTGACAAACTGCACTTCCTTGCAAAAATTGTGGGTAGGACAAAATAAATTTAGTGGCACAATACCCAATTCTATTGGGAATTTTTCGATGTCCTTGCAAGTGCTTGATGTATCCGAATGCCAATTAATGGATCAAATTCCTAAAGAGATTGGTTCTTTGAGAAATTTGAATGAACTTTCGTTAGCAGGAAGCAATCTAAATGGGAACATCCCTTCAACTATTTGAGGAATAGAGAGACTTCAAAGATTACATTTGAGTACTAACAACTTTCACGAATCGATTCCAAGTGAGCTTTCCCTTTTGAGAAACTTGGGAGAAATTTATCTCCAGGAAAATAAGCTTTCTGGATCGATTCCGAGTTGCATAACAAAGCCTAGTAGTTTGCAAGTGATGGCCATTAGTTCCAATAAACTGACCTTAATACCATCGAGTTTATGGAACCTTGAGAATCTGAGGCTCTTGAATTTATCATTCAATTCATTAAATGGAAGCCTAGATCCACACAAAGCCCTTAAAGTATTGGAAAGCATGGATTTATCTTGGAATTGAATCTCGGGAAACATTCCAAGAATTATTGGGTCCTTCCAAAGCCTAACTTCTCCAATCCTGTCAAGGAATTCATTAACATTAGATTTCTTGGATCTTTCTCTCAACAATTTGTTTGGACCAATACCCAAGTCTCTCAAGGCACTTTCACATCTTGAATTCTTAAATTTATCTTGCAATAAGCTATCAAGGGAGATTCCAAGTAAAGGACCATTCACAAATCTCATAGCACTTTCTTTCATAGAGAATGAAGAACTTTGTGGCAACCCAATTTTCCAAGTACGACCGTGCACAAACTAAAGTTCCCAAAGGTTGAGGACAAAAGATGTTCTACTTTGATACATTGTTCCCGCCATTGCATTGCTAGTAATATTTTCTTCTCTTCTATGGATTGTGAAAAGGCATCGCAGAAAGAATGTTTGTAGTTAGCATTCAAATGATTTATTTGCAAAAATAGAGCATAAAAAGATATCATATCAGGAGCTCCAGAGAACAACAACTGACTTCTGTGAAGCCAACTTGCTTGGAGAAGGAAGCTATGGTTCTGTATACCAAGGCGTACTGTCAGATAGGACAATCGTCGCTATTAAAATTCTAAACTTGCAAGTTGAGGGAGCTTTTAGAAGTTTCGATACAGAGTGTGAAGTATTGCGAACAACGCATCATAGAAATCTTGTTATAGTCGTAACTATATGCTCAAACCTTGAGTTAAGAGCTTTGGTTTTGCAATTCATGTCTAATGGAAGCCTTGATAAGTGGTTATATTCTCATAACTATTGTCTTAATCTCTTTCAAAGGGTGAGTATCATAGCTTTGGAATATCTCCATGATGGTCAATCAGAGCCTGTGGTTCACTGTGATTTGAAACCTAGCAATGTCCTTCTAGACGAAGATATGATTGCACATGTTGCTGACTTCAGAATTGCAAAAACTTTAGCCGAAAACAAAACTACAACACAAACCAACACTTTAGGCACACTTGGCTACATTGCACCAGGTAAATGTTTTAATCACTTATATTTTACTTTTCCTTCAGTAAATACATGTAGATATGTTTCTTTAAATTTTTTTTGACAGAGTATGGCTCTGAAGGAAGAGTGTCGACAAGCGGTGATATGTATAGTTATGGGATAATGCTTTTGGAGACATTTACAAGAAAGAAACCGATAGATGAAATGTGCACCGAAGAGAGGAGTTTAAAGCAATGGGTGAGCACATGGCTTCCTGATGAAGTTATGGAAGTAGTGGATAGTGGATTATTGAGGACACAAAATGAAGGAGACATGGTTGCTACCCAAAACAATCTTATTGCTATTTTGGCGTTGGGTTTGGAGTGTAGCACAGAATTAGTAGAAGAGAGAATTCAAATTAAAGAAGTACTTGGCAAGTTGAATAAGATCAAAAGGCAACTCCTCAAAACCAAAGTGTTTGACAGATTTGTTTTTGGCTGTGCACACAGGTGTCTCTATGTATGTGTTATCTTCTGAAGCACTTAGTTTGGTTAGTGCTTTGTTTCTATTGTTCTATCTCACTCTTGTACCTAGGTTGGCATTTTCAAGGATCTTGTGCTATTTGGCTCTTGGATCTCTCACTACAGGAAAAAGCACATTCGGCGACCAAATTTCTCGACTAAAAAAAATTTGGTCGCTGAAAGTAGCCAAAAGTAAAGCTTTTTGGCGACTAAAAAATTTTAGAAGCCAAAAGTCTACAATTAGCGACTAAAACTAAGTTTGGTCACTGATTATATGGGTTTTAGTGACTAAAAAATTTTTAGTAGCCCAAAGTAAAGCTTTTTGGCGACTAAAAAAATTTAGTAGCCAAAAGTATACAATTGGCGAATAAAAATAAGTTTGGTCGATGATTTTATGGATTTTACCGACTAAAAAAATTTTGGTAGCCAAAAGTAAAGCTTTTCGGTGACTAAAAAAATTTTAGTAGCCAAAAGTCCACAATTGGCGACAAAAAAATAAGTTTAGTTGCCAAAAGTGGTCATTTTTAGTGCGGGAGAACTAAAATCCTAAGGCGGGAATTAAATTTTTTGGCGATCAAAATTTTGGTAGCTGAAAGTGCATCTTTGGCGACCAAATACGATTTTGGTCGGCAAAAGTTAAGTTTTTTAGCGACTAAAAAACAATTAGTAGCTGAAAGTATAGAATTGGCAACTAAAAAATATGTTTAGTCGCCAAAAGTAGTCTTTTTTTATTTTGCTACTAAATAGTTTATTTTACATAAATTATGTTCAATAAAATTATTATGTTTATACATATACTTTTATATTAATATGGATGTATGTACTATATAAATAATATATGCCACATATATAATCATGTGGTGCTATAGAGGCGTAGTGGGAAGAATGTGGTGCATAAGGTTTATGGTGCGAGAGGTTGGCGGTTCGAGTCTTCGCAAGAGTGGATCAAACTGTTCTACAACAAATTATTATTATTTTTTTTCATGTTTGAAGCTTTTGGCGACTAAAGGTGTTGGTTGGCGATTGGTTGCTTTTGGCGACCAAAGGTGTTGGTCGGCGATTCCTTGACTATTGGTGACTAAAACATTGGTCGGTAAATGTACAATTTTAAAGAAATATAATTGACTATTTGGCGACTAAAATTTTGGTCGCTAAAAACTTGCTTTTTGCTGACCAAATGTTTTTTGGTCGGCAAAACCCTCTAAGACCTTTCCCGACAAGGTTTTGGCCACAAACGTAGCGACCACAATTTTTAGTCGCAAAATGTCATTGGCGAACAAAAAATAGACAATGGTGACCAATATTTTAGTCGCTAAAAGTGACTTTTTTTGTAGTGTCTCTATGTATGTGTGTCACATATTTTTGCTGTAATGTCATACAAATGTGCTTCTGTCACCTATTATATTAAGAATAACATAATCTTAACAAATTCACCCAAAAAAACATAATCTTAACAAATTTGCAATCACTTTGGACCGCCCAAAATTACTACAAAATCAGAACCCCCCCAAAATATATATATATATATATATATGTATCGTCGTTGATAATTTCTTCACGGGTCGGAAAGAGAACATGATGCACCATTTTGGAAACCCTAGGTTTGAGCTCATTAGACACGAATATAGATCCTAAGGCTTCCGTGCAGACGAAACAAGCAAAAGAAATCTGTTGGAAAGAGAATTTTTGCTGGTTTTTTTGGCTGCAATGGACCGTGTTTGGATAAAAAGTCAGTTCACGTCAGTGAGGCTCATAGGAAAGGGCTGAAAAAAGAATCCCTTCGGTCTGTGAATCCAGTTGTGTTTGATGGAACGAAGCAATTAGAATCAGGCCTGAGAGGTGGAGAGAATTTCGCATTCCCAATTCTTGATTCAGGGGAGGAAAATTTGACAATTAAAAAGCAGTTAGATTTAGAAGAAGAACCACGACACTCAATTGAGGTTTGAAATTTTCTCTGACTCTATTTCACAAATATTTGGGAATTTCTCTAGATTTCATAAAATAATAGTGTCTTTACAATCCAGAGAAAATTGGTTAAAACGAATCCAAATTGTTTCTCTGTACTGGGTTTTTCTTGTGGTTGGGTTGATGATGGAAACAGTCCAGAGTAAAGATATGGATTAGAATGCGTCATGATTTGATATTGGAGATCGAAAAGAAGTCATGTAATTTGGGAATAGAAGAAACTGATGATATTTTTTTAATCTTTTATTTAACTCTATGTAATATGTAAAATAATTATGTAAAATAATAATTAAGGCTAATATCTTTTTTCAGTTAAGATATGTATTTTTTTGTTACCTATTTTAGAGTCAATCTAATAAAAAATATATAGTAATAAGGTACAATTTTTTAATTAGAAAAATGCAATTGAATTAAAATCAAACATTCTATGAATAATTTCATTTAGTAGAAATAAATTTTATAAAATTCAACTTATGGGAAAAATTTTAATCTCTTCATACACTTGCTAAGTTATTTTTAACTAAAAGTAAAAGTTTTCACATTAAATATCAATCGGACACGAATCAAAATAACACCATACAACATAATGAAAATAAATGAATTGAACTAATTTTAAAGTAATTATGAAATAACACGACATGACACACTTCCCTAATTAGGGACCCTAAATTTTGTTCAAAATTGGGGGCCCGAAGCGACCGCCTTAGTGGCCTCACCTCAGGGCCGGCCCTGGCTTTGCCCTTAAACAATATAGAGAAATCCCCTTAGAGCTATGGCGGTTAAATGAGACAAGTTATTTCAATTTGACTCATTAAAAGATCATTTGAGGTTGACTTGGTATGTAAACAAGTTAAGTTTATAGATAATTTTTAACTCATTAAGTTTTTAAGATAAATTTGAACAATCTACTACTTGACTAGATAAACATACATACGTTATAAACAATCAAGCTATTCGAGCTCGACATGTGTTCAATTTGTTAAAAACTCACTTGAGATCAACTCATTATATGAACAAGCCAAGCTTGAATATATTTTGGAGCTCGTTAAGTGTTCAAGCCAAATTTAAACAACTTATTAATGTGCTTGACTCAAGTCATGTACAACTCTAGTTGGAGCCCTAACCTTTCTGTAACTCAACTTTTCTGATTCTTGGTCAAGGTTGGCTTTGGGTACAAGCTGGGAAAGCCACCGCTTTGGGCCTCGGAAAATTAACTAAAAAAAAAGGCCCAAAAATTCAATTATGATTTAAAACTAATTGATGTGGTGAATTGTTTGAAATTATTGAATGGTTATTGTCCAAATGTGTGGATTCTATATAGAATATGATTAATTTTATTACTTGCTGTTACACTTTTCAAATTAAAGTTGATTAAATCTTACATTTACTCAACTATGCCAAATGAAAAATTAAATGAACTAGCAATTTTATCCATCGAAAATGATTTAGCTTATAAGTTGGATTAAGCAAACTAGATTAGTAATTTTATGGTTAAAAATGCCCAAAGAATGATATTTAAGTGATTTTTGTTACATTTTGTTTACTTTTTATTTAATACTTCATTTTAGATTCTTTTGGTCATTTTTCTCATTGTAAACTTTAACATATATTTAAGTAAATTTTAATAGATATATATACTGAAAGTAAGCTTTTTACAAATATTGTCAAATACCCCTAAAAAAAATTAGGCACATAATTTTTTTTTTTTTAAATATGCATAAAGGCCCCGTATTAAAAATTCCCTTTGGGTCCCCAAAAAGTCAGAGCTGGACTATTCTTGGTCCTTCAAAGATTTTTCAAGTTTCTTGAATATGATTACCTACATTTGGTCCTTTAATGAAATTTCAAGGAATTCATGTGTTAAACTTTTCAAGAAATTTTTTGGCAGTGACTTTGGTCCAGTTCAAGATCGGACTGAATCGTGCTGTTGGGCCCGTAAGAGCTCACCACGGGTCCCGTTTTGATAATCCGAACCATTCAATGTGTAGAACTCGTCGAGTACTATATGCTTGTAAAAAATCACGTTGATCGGATATCGATAGCTATGTGAACAAAACAGTTTTTTATCAACCATTAATTTTTTTACCGTCCATTTTTTTTTATACAAAACTGATTTGATCACATAGCTATTGATATCCAATCAACGTGATTTTTTACAAGCATATAGTACTCGACGAGTTCTACACATTGATCGGTTCAGATTATCAAAAAGGGCCCAAAAATGGGCCCTATGGGCCGGACTAGACGGGTCCAGTCTTGATCTCAACTTGAGACAAGCTGGACCGAAATTTTTTTTATGGTTGTTCTTAATTCACTAAAGTATTATTATGAGGGATAATAATCATATGTGTTGGGAGTTTTCAAGAAATTCATATGTGTTGGACTTTTCAATGAATTTTTTTTGAGTAATGCTAGAGACCCCAAATATTCTCCCAAAAGTTTTACCAAATGTCTCACATGGGTGTGGGACCCACATAATATTTGGTAAAATTTTTGGTAGAATTTTTGGGGCCTCTAGCATTTTTGATTTTTTTTATGCTTGTTCTTAATGCATTAAAGTGTTATTATGAGGGTAAGACTTGCGTGTTGGGAGAAGCTAATAAATATTACAGTTTTTTTTTAATAAAAAAAAAATAACACAGACAGACCAAGATCGCTGGAGACTGACTGAGATAGACAAGAATCGACAGAGAGAGACCAACATCGACGAAGAATAGGCCGACATCGACGGAGAATAGGCCGATGGGGATCGACAGAGAGAGACCAAGATCGATAGCAAGAGAGAAAAAAACCTTTGATCTGCGGCAGTGGCGGTGGCGGTGGCCGTAGCGATCGCCGTGGAGGTGGCGATGTCAAACGGCAGTGAGTACCGGAGGCCACTGACGCTTGGGTGGTTAGAGGGGGTCAGGATTGGTGGTGACTATTCTGTGTGCGTGTGAGAGAGAACAGAGAAGGTGTTGGTGGGAAACAGAGAAGAGGGGGGCCGATGGTAATAAAATTTCAAACCTTTAGCGACTAAACTCTTATTTGTCGATAAAATTTACACTAAATTAAATGTTACACTTTTCTGAAACATTATACCTTTTCTGAATTTTTTTTTAAACCTATACCTTTTCGTCAAAATACTTTCACCATTTTGTGAAAGGTTACACCAATTTCTGAAAGCTTATACCCTCTCATCAAAACCCTTGCACCATTTTTTGAAGGTTTACACCTTTTACTGAAAGTTTATACCTTACACCATTTTGTAAAAGTTTACACCCATTTTTGAAAATATTTTCACATTATTTAATTAATTTACCTGCAAGGGACCCATTTAGTAGGTCACCAATGTGTAAACTTTCAAGAAAATGTCGTATAACCCAATACATAGAAGGTGGAAATGCAAAATAGAAATGTCACAAATGCCTTGCATACCATATGCAAGGCACACTTAAGAAAAGTCCTGAAAAAAAATATCAAAAAGTTAACTTTTAACTTTTGCTACAAATCTAAAAAAGTGACTAAAAGCCGAGTTTCCAAAACACCCCTATATATGTATATATATGTAAGTATTTTTTTTCATTCCATCTAAACAAGTCTTTATAGTGAAAAGTATTTTTGAGTAAAAAAATTTAAAATTGAATTTATAGGCAGAGTGTCCAAATAAAATTTATCTTTATACTTATAAATTTATTTTATTTTAATAAAATATATTGTATATTTTATACACAAATTTATTTTTACAAAATTAATACCATTCTAAAAATATCGATAAAATCTTTAAAATACGACTAACATTTAACATATTTAATAAAATATAAATTAATTATTCAAAATATATAACAATTTATATAATTAAAATTACTTGTATGGTTTAAGTTAATATAAATAGTAAAATACTTTAAATTTACTTTTTAAATTGAAATATATATTGGTAAGAGAAAAAGTAATTGCTAATACAAATACAAATGAAAACATTAACTCAAAACATACAAATAAAAATAATTACTTAGACAAAACAAATAAAAATGGAGTAATATTTTTAAAATAAAAACTAACACAAATGATAACTCAATCCATACAAATAAAATATGTCATTAAAAATTAACCAAAAAAAAAAGCATATATTTTAGCATTAAAATAGGCAAAAAAAAATTAGGATATGAGAAATTTAATTCACCATGTTAGGTTGAATTCTTTCTTCTATTTTTTTCTTTAAAAAAGTAAAAATTAGTCTCATAAATAATATTAAAAAAATATTTTCAAATGATTCTATCTTTTTTGGAATGAAAATAACATTTTATATTTATAAATAATTTTTTTAATTTATTTTTATCAATTAAAATATAAATTAGTGTGACAAAAATAAATATTAAAAAATACTACAACCTATACATGGGTGCAGTCCAATTTGTACATGGGTGCAAGTCAGATATGTGCAACTCCAATATGTGTGGGTGCAAGTCCAACATGTGCATGGGTGCAAGTCCATTCTATGTAGGGTGCAAGTTCGATTTGTAAGTCTAACTTGTATATGAGGCTAGTCTAATTTGTAGTGATTATTATTATTTTTTATTTTAGTGATTTTTTTTTTATAATTTTTTGTATCTCACTTAAATTATTTTTATTTTATATTTTAAAATATTATTTTAATTTTTTTATGCACAATTTGGTTTAATTTTCAATTTTTTTTATTTTTCTTCAAAAAAATAAAAATAAATAGTTTGGTGAATAAATCAAAAAAAAAAACTCATCATTTTAATATTGGACTTGCACACTGTATAGATCGAACTTGCACCTCATTACACTTGCAATCATGCACAAGTTGTAATTGCACCCTACACAGATCAAATTTGCACTTGTGCATAAGTTGGATTTGCACCCATACACAGATTGGACTTGCGCTCCGTATAGATTGGAATTGCATACCGCACATATTAAACTTGCACTCATGCACAAGTTAAACTTGCACCACGCACAAATCAAATCATACTTGCACCATGCACATGTTGGACTTCCACTCTGCACAGATTAGACTTGCACTTATGCACAGGTTGGACTTGCACTCCACACAAATCTAACTTGCATCTAGCATAGCTTGAACTTGCGTTCTGCACATATTAGACTTGCACCATACATAATACTTTTTTAATGTTTATTTTTTTCAAATTAATTCATATTTTGCTTAAAAAAAATAAACAACAAAAATATACTTATAAATTTTAGAAATTATTTTCTTCCCAAAAAGATAAAAACATATGAAATTGATATTTTTTTTTAACTTGTGCATTGGTACTAGTCTAATTTGTGCACGGGGTGCGAGTATAACATATGCTTATGTGCAATGGCTGAATGCAAGCACAATCTCTGCATGGGTGCAAATCTAATTTATGGTAAGATGCAAGTACAACCTATACATGGATGCAAGTCTAATCTGTGGCAGGGTGCAAGTACAATTTGTATATGGGTGCAAGTTTAATCTGTGGTGGGGTACAAGTTTATTCTTTTATGGGCGCAAGTCTAATTTGTAGCGGGATACCAGTCCAGTATGTGATGGGGTGAAAATACAACATGTGAGTGAGTGCAAGTCTAATCTGTGGCAGGGTACAAGTGCAATTTATGGTAGGGTGCAGTTTATGTATGTGTACAAGTCCAATTATATCTGAGTGCAAATCTAACTTGTGCATGGATGCAAGTCTAATTGTGTTTAAGGACAAGTCCATTCTGTGTATGAGTGTAAGTCTAATTTGTAGTGACTTTTTTTAAATAATAAATTAGTGTGGGTTTTTTTTTTTGTAATTTTTAATATCTCACTTAAATTATTTTTATTTTAAATATATATGAAATATTTGAATTTTGCAGGCTCAATTTTGTTTAGTTTTAATTTATTTCATTTCATTTCTTTTTTCAAAAAAAAAATCTCTTTTTTGAATTGAAAGTAACTTTTGAGAATCTTAAAATATATTTCTTGTATTTATTTTCATCAAATTAGCTTGTATATATTTTATAAAATATTATTTTTTATTTTTATGGTCGTAGTAATTATTTTTATTTGTATGGTTTGAGTTAATATTTTTATTTTTATTTGTATTACTCTCTATGTTTTCTCTTATAGATCAATTTAAAAGGTAATTTTAAAGAATTTTATTATTTATATTAACTTAAACCATACAAATCATTTTAATTTTAATTATATAAATTTTATATACTTTGAATTACTAATTTAAATTTGTATTAAATATTCAAAATATTAATCGCATTTTAAAGATTCTATTGATATTTTTAGAATGGTATTAATTCTATAAAAATTGAATTTTTTAATTAAATATTAAATATATTTTAATAAAATAAATGTAAAAGTATAAAGATGAATTTTATTTTGCTTTTATTTCTATGTTAGATTGTGAATATATGTGACGTGATGTATGAGAGTGTATGTGTGTGTATGATCTGTGAGAGAGAGAGAGAGAGAGGGAGGGAGGGTGAGGATTGAGTGCGTGCAGAGTGTGTCATTGGGTGTGAGTGTTAGGGTAAAATGGTAAGAGTAATGGCAGATACTTATAATTTGGATTATTAAATTTATTCATAATGATGTAAGAAGATGGATAAATCTTACATAATTGAATATATGACAAATCAAAAATTGTTATGTATCATATCACATTATTATTGATCAAATTATGAGGAAAAAAAAATTGTAGTTTCTTAAACATTTTCCAAATGGTACAATCAATAAAAAAATTCATTTTATTGTAATAACTTTTTGAAAATCCTTATAATTCCCAAGATATTAATTTGCGATTATATTTCAATTTTAAACAATGAATAATAATTCCAATCAGACAATCAAAGACAATCGACACAACAATTTAATGTGGAAAAATCACAATTGGAGCACCTCCAATTGTGATAAAAAAAATCATGGGCCAAAACCATAAAACAATCCATTAAGAAGATAAAAAAAGAATTATAAAAATATACTCTCAATTATCTAGCGAATCCACACCTGAATTGAACCAACCCCAATATGCCTCTTCCACCACCGTCTTCACCTTGGAACTGTCTTGCTCAAAGTTGAACCCACAACGTCGATGTCAAATCCATGATGATGAGCCACTCCGGAATCCACTAAAATTTCAGGCTCAAGTTCCTCAGATTCCACCGAAAAATAGCTCTCTTTTTGAATGATAAAACAATCCTTTGATGTGAACGAATTAAACAATGAGATAAACTCATAAAAACATCAAAGAAACTAGTAAAGAGGCTCCAGATGAAAACTCTAATACCGAAGAAGTAGATTTGGAAGCCGTATCCTAAAATCTGACTGAACCACAGCTTTATAGCAAACAAGGTCGTGATCTCCACTTGAGCGCAGGAATTGACGCACGGGCGGTGTGACTTAAGCACATATTTCTGAATAAGGATCTATGCTCGAGCGCAAGAAGTGACTGTCACGACCCAAACTCGCCCCTATGGGTTTAGCATCGTAACCGGCCAGTAATCTGTGATTACCGAAGGCCTGCTTAACAGTAAAGACAGTAATACAGAGTACAGGGGCTGGCAGAAGCCAAAACAGTAAATGAAAGATGTCCAATAAGCTGTGACAGTCTGTATGCAAAAAGACTTTTCATACATATACACATTCAGAGCAAAAGCAGTATGTAAATACATCATATACAGGTGTTCAGGACAGGGACCTAATCCCCATTAGAACAGTACAGTACAGGTGCAGTCAGTCTATGTAGTCTATACAAAATAGAAACAGAAAGGGGGAATCTAAAACACCCCAAAGCAGCCTTAGCTTGGAAGCACTTGGAACCTCGCAGTGAGGCACGTTGGTTGGCTTGACAAAAAGAGAGTTTAAACCCCACGTTCCTAGCTCCGATCCGGTGCCTGGACACCTACATATATATATATATATATATATATAAATAGTGAGCTAAAGCCCAGTGAATAACATATGCATAAAGAGGTTAAGAATAAATGTCCTTTCATTTTTTAAAACAGTCATTTGAACAGTATATCAGTTATTCGATCATAGCAGTCATAAGTGGTACATCCAATAACAAACAGTGCAGTAGGTCTTAACAGACCGAACAGTCAGTTGATGGCCATCATATCAGTAAATAGTAGTGGTTCCAAACATGGGAACCGACAGAGATCTCTATAACAGTAGCAGTAACAGTAACAGTAACAGTAACAGTAACAGTAACAGTAACAGTAACAGTAACAGTAACAGTAACAGTAACAGTAACAGTAACAGTAACAGTAACAGTAACAGTAACAGTAACAGTAACAGTAACAGTAACAGTAACAGTAACAGTAACAGTAACAGTAACAGTAACAGTAACAGTAACAGTAACAGTAACAGTAACAGTAACAGTAACAGTAACAGTAACAGTAACAGTAACAGTAACAGTAACAGTAACAGTAACAGTAACAGTAACAGTAACAGTAACAGTAACAGTAACAGTAACAGTAACAGTAACAGTAACAGTAACAGTAACAGTAACAGTAACAGTAACAGTAACAGTAACAGTAACAGTAACAGTAACAGTAACAGTAACAGTAACAGTAACAGTAACAGTAACAGTACA
>NW_021026774.1:308040-325627 GCF_004153795.1 Camellia sinensis
TTTTTTTTTTTTTTAACATACATCCACCGAATTTGATATTGCCGGAATTGTTTTTGTATTTGTTTGAATCCTCACATGACTTACCAAATGATGGGCATACACAAATTCAAACAATTCCGGCAATATCAAATTCGGTGGATGTATGTTAAAAAAAAAAAAAAAATTCCCTTCAAAGAATTATCCAGCCGTTAAAAGCCGTTACTTTTTGTGTTTTTTTATGGATTTCAATTTCAAGGATTAGGCAAAGAGCTTCATCAGCGATGACGTCTGTGGCTCTTCTTGCTCCTCCTCTCACCCCCTTCTCATCTTCTCTTTCACATCATCATCATCATCATCATCATTCTCTCTCGCCACTTCAATTTCACCCCCAAAACCCTAGGCTTCGCATATTGTATTCCTCTAATCGATCACAATCGGTGCGATTTTTCAATCTTTGTCTTTCTTTGATTCCCCATATTTACTTTTCCCAACTCCTCATTTTCTTCTTTTTCTGTGTTAAATTTTGTTCAGTTGAAAACCACAGAGATGGATTCAAGACCCGAATACCAGCCCGGAATCTTCGATGACCTCTTTCTTAACTTGTTCTGAAGCCGAATGGTACAGGTGACTCCAATTTCATTATCTCACTACTTGAAATGCTTCATTACCTTCTAAATTGACCGTTTTGTTCTTGGTTGCTATTCAATTTGTTAATGGAGGTTCTCAATTTTACTAAATTGATTAAATATGGAAAAAAAATAAAGGGTAAAATCGATACAATTGAAACTACAAAGAGCTAAATGGCACGAGAGACAAAATTATAAGGACCACGGTGTACTTTGCTCCCCAAGAAGATTGTTGATGTTTGGTGCTTTAAGCATGATCAGATTATAAGCGGTGTTCAACTTGGGATCTTATTGGAAAATTTACACTTTTGCATCCTATACTTTACCTACAAACTGAAATTTTAGTAAAAGTATATTATAGATGATAAGGCTAGCATAGAAGGACTAAAGTGAGATTGTGGTAAAAATATAAGGTTGCATCTTATAGTTTACCTTCAATCTCATTTGATCCGTTGAACTTTTAATTATCTCACTCAACTACTCTGTTTTGAGTCAAGTTGCAATTAGGCTCAATCGTGTAATAGCATTTGAAAAATTAACTCAAAAATTAACTTGAATGGGTTTGGATTATGGGTTTGGATAGATATTTAGAAATCGAAATGGTAGGTGAAAATACGACTATATTTCATTCATATTTCACATTTTTAATTTTTTTTTTTTTTAAATCTCTTATTGATTGTTAAAAAAAGAAGTGAAAAGTGATTAAAAAGCCAAAGATATTTAGAATAGGGTAAATTATAAATACATATTTTTAGATTTATTTAAATTATAAATTACTTCTTGTGATTATAAAAATTACAATATGTCCTCTACGGTTTCTAATTTCATAGCAAATAGGTCATTTTATTAATAAATTATCAAGTTAATTAATAGTTTTTAGGGAAAATTAGTCAAGGGTCTCCCTCCCACTTTTCGTAATAGAAGAGATCCACAAAATTATTTTTTGATGTCTAAGGTCCCTAAACATATATCAGAGAAATTTGACTCTTTATTTCTCTTCCTCTACTGCAGAGCAGCCACAGACCGAATCATCGCCAGTAAACTTGGTCATATGACCTAGAATTGAAAACCCTAGCTTATCCGCACTCGACTCGAGTGAGGATTTGTGATCGAAACCTACAAAGACTGCGTGAAAGCGGCAAGGGAAGACCAATGGAGTCGATTCGATTGCATTTGAAAGTGAATCGATGTCGCGAAATGGAAGAGGTGCACGGTATATCTCGATGGATTTCAGCAAGAATGGAAGACCTGTCAACACAATCGAAACACCAAATTCATATACATATATATATATATATATATATACAGAGAGAGAGAATGACCTAAGAGGAAGGAGAAGAGAACGGTGAGGGAGAGAATGAGACGCTTCAATTCGGGTTTGGTGATTCGCATGGTGTTGGGGTTGAAGCCCAAAGGAATTTTTGATTTGTTGTTGTTTTCTGGGGAGTCTGGTGAATAAGATACGGGTGGTTCTACTTCTGAGATTTTTGCCATTGTTGGAACAGTTGAAACTTTCTTCTAATCGGAGACTCTCTCTCTCTCTCTCTTGATGGTGAGGATGACAAGGCTCAATCCTCACATGAAGAACCAAAGGAAGGGCAGGTTTGCGGTGGCAGTGAAAAGTTGATTCAGATGATCCATTATCAGAAAGAAATGGTAAATCACGATTACCTTAACTGAATTTTCTCTAGGTTGAAATCAGATAAATTCTCTGGTTTGAACTGAAATTTCTCTGGGTTGGTCCGGAGAAATTCTCTGGTTTAAACTGAATTTTCTCTGGATTGGTCCAGAGAAATTCTATGGTTTGAACTGAATTTTCTCTGGGTTGATCCAGAGAAATTCTATAGTTTGAATTGAACTAATCCTCAAGTGTTGTCTAGAGAAATTTGACATTTTTTCTGTGAATTTTCTTTGATTTGGAAATCATGTTTTTTTAATCTTTGGTATGTATAAAGGTGTAATGATGTCAACTTGAGAATTGAATTCATTTTATAACCCACAGAGTTCTTCTCTCAATGCTCTAATTCATTTGAATTCTTTTTTCTTTGTTTGCCCATTGATTAAAATTTCTTTACAAAGTTGCTCATTTTATTCCTCCAAAACGAAAACCACATGTGATTTAAGGCAATTATTGACAAGATATTCCAGTGTTTCATCCCTATAATATGTGAAAGCTTTGGATGATAAGGCTCAATCATCACATGAAGAACCAAAGCAGCAAATCACAAAGTTAGTTGTGAGAAAATTAGAAAAAATTCAACCCTAGAGAAATTTCAAAACATAGAAAATCAAAAAAACTGAACAAACCAGAGAAATTCTCTGGCTTGAAATTTCTCTGGATGGAAATTTCTCTGGGTTGAAATTTCTCTGGACAGAATTTCTCTAGAGCAGAATTTCTCTGGATCAAATTGAGGGACCTTAGACATTATGAAAATATTAGATGTCCTTTATACTATAAAATGTTAATACCAGAGATCCTAAAAAAAAAAAACCTTTTTATATATATCTTTTAAAAATAAAAAATAAAAATCTAATATATCTTTTAAGTGAAAAAAGTTTAAACCATAGTTTTCTATTGTTATCACTTTACTTGTTACACACTCTATATTTATCTATTACTTGTAAAATAATACTCTCATAACAACTCTCATATTATTTTAATTTCGAGATTTATACTTTATTAGTGATGAAAAGTTTAATTTTTTTGTGCAGAACTTTTTTTTTTTTATTCATTTCGCGTTTTCAGTTGGACAATCAGTATCGAATTATTTTATTATATTCAGACATCAACTGCTGAATTTTTTCTTTTTTTGAACAAATTTGTAAAACTAATCACTTTTATTTAGAAGTTAAGTTTCAAATTAAGTGTATAATTTCAAAAAATCAGTGCTGAAATTTCCAAACCGAATTTTTTTTATAAAAAAAAAAACGAGGGTTTTATAGCAATAGAGTGCACAGAGATCTGAAAATAGTAAATCTATATAATAAGGGAGGATGGTTTTTGAAAATGTGTAAAAATGTATGAGAGATACATTTATATCAATGGTTGAGATCTTTCCCGATCAACATCTAACGGTTGTCTCTCAAACACTCCTCTCATTTCTACCAAGTGTATCAAACACTGCTCTTCTTCTGTCTCTCACAGGTCTGCCTCCCACCTAACCCTTCTCCCTCTCTTCTTCTTGATTTCAAATGGGAGTCGAGTGTTCTGTAAATCCTTCTCAGTACCTTCACTCGCTTCGATCGAACTCATTCGATTTAAGTTTTTCAGAGCTCGAACTTCCTCATCCAACCCTTCTAGGGTTTTTCGAATGGCCACCGAGCCTCCTTCTTCATCCTCATCATCACCACCACACTCCGCTTCAGCTTCCTCTAATGGCGATTCATCCTCGGTCCCCGCTTCTTCTGCCATCGATTTTCTGTCTCTCTGTCACCGTCTCAAGGTATTCCTCATCCAACCCTTCTATGTATATATGTATCGATTCTCTCTCGAATATCATTGCCTAAATTTGTGATTTTGTTTTTTGGGTTTGGGGGTTTTTTGGGGTTTGATCAAACGACGAAGAGAACGGGATGGGAGCGAAGGGATGTTGAGAATCCAGAGTCCATAGCCGATCATATGTATCGAATGGGGTTGATGGCTCTCAAATAGGATATTTTGTGCCATGGGAAGCAAATTTATGAATGCTGACCAATCAACATTTATGATTGATCTACATCAAGTTGGAATGATGCTAAGGTATAGTTACACAGTTTTCTCTTAACCTACTAATAATGGACATGGGATTGACATCTACCCCCGCATCCTTGGTGTTTGGTTCTGGTGATTTGTCTACTGATTTTTTTTTATTTTTTATTTATTGTTGTTTTGTTAGCTGTTGGCCACATTGGGATTGTTTGGGTTATTTGATTCAACTTTTCATTGTTTAAAATACTGTTATTCAAAATCCATAAAAAATTTCCTCTCTTTTTTGTTTGTTTGTTTAAAATTATATGTGGTGAGGTTAGATTTTCTCTCTGTTGGGCTGTTCTGCGTCGCACCAGAATTCTCTCTATCGAGCTCTACTCTAAGAATTTTTTGTTGGTTTCAGATTCTAATTCTGTCGGAACTGCTCGCTCCCATTCTCTTTTTGTCTCGAGTCGATCACTTCGCTCACTCTTTTCAAACTAAAGGTAAAGACCACTCTGTTTAGATAGATTAGAAGTGAGTACCTATTTAAATGAGTATACCATCTGCCCCTTACGTTGTTGTCACCGTCGCATGTAAGCTCCATGTGCATGGAGTTCATTGTTTATTAAAATACGTAAAAATACTATTACCAATTGTGAATTTGTGAAATTTTATAATAATTATAGAAATACAAATTTCTATATAATAAGTCACAAAGGCTTTTGAATTTATGTCAAAAATGTATGTGAGATACATTTTGATCCAATGGCTGAGATTAATCCTAAGTTTATTTCAATGGTTTAGATTTGCTTTGGATGGCTAACATTTCCCGCCCAACACATTTATGTGTCTCCCCCACACCCTCTGTCCACCATCTATCTTCTCATACCTTCTATCTACCTTCCCATTCCTACTCTCTGAAGAGAAGCTTGGCTTGGCTATACCATTTTGTAGAAAATATAATGTGAATGAAGGACAAACAAATACTGCTGCAGAGTTGAGAGAAGTAGATAGTGAGGTGTGTATTGTATATATTGTTATAGCATTTGATGATAACATGCGAAATTGATTTGAGAAGGTTGGAAAAGAATATGCAACTTCCTGTTGCTACTTGGATTATATGTCGATCAGGAATGAGATAATCCCTTTGTGAAATCAACTACTATGTCATATATCCGATTCATAATTTGATTTCATTTGCCTTCGGGCGGAAAAAAAATGAAAATAATAGAAGTTTGTGTTGTGATACAAATGTTTTCACAACCCAGTCTGTGAGCTAAAATGTTCTTTCAATTGCATTTGTTTTTTTAGAAAAAAGTATGGATAAGAAATACTTTTGAGCATCAAAAGGATCAGAAGTTAGGGAAATAACAATTTAAGTGGTTCCATTTCCCTCTCTGTCTACCGTCTGGCTCACATTTTCCTTGCTCTGTTTTTTTGGTTTTGGGTTTGGATTTTGAGTTATTTGAATGATATATATATATTGAGTTATTGAGTTCTTAACTGCTGGGTTCTTAACTATAGTTTTTAATTGCTGGGTTCAATAGAGTTATTGAAAACATGACTTTAGTATTCTTCTTGAATTTTTGATAGACTATCTGAGATCATGAATATTTGAGATCATCCCACAAGTAAAATTGGTAGACTATCTCTTCAAATCAAACTTATAGCATAAAACCTGTTTGAGCTGCTTCCAGAAGCATCTCTTCTTGGGTCATCCTCTTCTCTTCTCCTTTCTTTTTCCTTTTAATTGGCTGCCAAAAGAAAATTTATTCAGTTCAAGCTACTTAACTGCACATCCTAAAACTTACAATAGCTATCCAGTTGAATAGTCATCAGAAATTTTCATGATTAGCATTTCATTCACATGGAAGAATACCAAGAGTTATTACAAATTAGCATTTCATGATTAGCATTTTCATGAATAGGAATCAACCAATTCACAGCATTTATCATTACAAATTATCATTTCATTCACATGGAGGATAACCAAGAGTTTCTTCTTGAATTTTTCTTCTTCGGGTAATTGTTCTTCTTCTTGAATTTTTTTTTTCCCTCTCTCAGCTTTTGCCTTCATCAGAGCTTTTGCCTTCATCACTTTGGCTACTCAGCTATTCACTTCGGCTGCTCGACATCCTGCTCGGCTGCTCGGTTAGTTTATTACTTTGATTCTTATTGTTTTTCTTTTGTTATTGCTTTGGTAACGTTTGGCTTTTGCTTTGATATTGAGCCAACTGATATATTGCTTTGCTATTGAGTAAAACTAAAGAAGAATTCTGCATATGATTTCGGCAAGAATTCTGCATATGAATTCTGCAGAATTTTGGCTGATCAATCCCTTGGTCTCAAGTGGAACGGCTATTTGTCCCCAAGGTATAAACGTTGTTGTAAACTATGTCAAGTTGTAATTCAAATATTGTTTTGCTATGTTTTTTTGTCTTCACTAATAGAATTCAAGTGTTTTCAGCAACAATTTCAGTCAAAACACATCTATTGCATTAAGCTCTGTATTCGTTACATAATCTGCGATCAAGTTGGTTATTGACTTTGAATTTTGTATTCATTACATAATATGCATCTAAGTTGGTTGGTCTGAAGCTCACTTTGAATGTCCATATCATTCTTCTACACAAGTCAGAATATACAATGACAAAAACAATTATAGCCTTTTTTTTAGAAGGCAATTGTAATGGGGACAAAGGCGGCTTAACTACTAGACCACTTAATTCATTGTCTAAGGCTTAATTCATATGATTTCTACAGAATTCTGCATATGATTTCGACATGGTTTCAGTTTTAATTTTGATTTTGAAATGGATTTGAATGATTTCGGTTTTGATTTTGAAATGGGTTTGTATGATTTCAGTTTTGATTTTGAAATAAGTTTTCGAATCTCTGTATTTTGGTATTTATGTATTTCTATATATGTATGTTTCCAGGGCTTAATGAAATGGGTTTTAGGCTGTGTTTAGTTTCATGTGAAATAAGTTTGAAATAAATTTGAAATAAGTTTTGACATTCAAACTATTTGGTGTTGTATTTTGGGACAACAAAATGTTATACTTGCTAACTCAAAGAATCCAGTAATCATAAACATTTAGTGACACTTATGATTTTTTCACTTCCTTTAATTTTTCTTTTTTTGTTTTCAAATTAGAAGATACTTCCTGTTGGGGAATTTCAAATTTATAGTTTATTTTTTAGTGTTTTCAAAACCTTCAATGTTTTTCTTTGGATCACCAGCAGTTAAAAATACTTTTCCATATAACTTATTAAGTGCTTTGAATATGGTTAAATTCACCAAAATTTGAATGTTACATAGAGCACTTATTAAGTTACATAGAGCGTTATTAAAAAACAGAGAGCAGTTATTAAGAGTCAAGTGAATTTGAAATTCAAATTCAAAGCAGAGTCAGAGAGCACATAGAGCAGTTAAAAATATGTAACACTCAAATATGATTTTGCTTATGTAACTTTGGTGATTCAAAGCAGTTTATTGTTTATTCACCAAAATCAACAATAAACTCACCAAAATCACTTGACTCTATGTGCTCTATGTAACATTCAAATTCAAAGCAGAGTCAAATAGCACTCACCAAAATCACTTATTAAGTTGCTTGACTCTGTTTTTTTAACTGCTGGTGATCCAAATCTGGACTTAATAAGTACTTTTCCATATAACATTCAAATTCACCAAAATTTATTAAGTGCTCTATGTTTTTTATCACCAAAATCACTTGACTTTGTTTTTTATCACCAAAATCACTTGACTTTGTTTTTTATCACCAAAATCACTTGACTTTGTTTTTTATCACCAAAATCACTTGACTTTGTTTTTTATCACCAAAATCACTTGACTTTGTTTTTTATCACCAAAATCACTTGACTTTGTTTTTTATCACCAAAATCACTTGACTTTGTTTTTTATCACCAAAATCACTTGACTTTGTTTTTTATCACCAAAATCACTTGACTTTGTTTTTTATCACCAAAATCACTTGACTTTGTTTTTTATCACCAAAATCACTTGACTTTGTTTTTTATCACCAAAATCACTTGACTTTGTTTTTTATCACCAAAATCACTTGACTTTGTTTTTTATCACCAAAATCACTTGACTTTGTTTTTTATCACCAAAATCACTTGACTTTGTTTTTTATCACCAAAATCACTTGACTTTGTTTTTTATCACCAAAATCACTTGACTTTGTTTTTTATCACCAAAATCACTTGACTTTGTTTTTTATCACCAAAATCACTTGACTTTGTTTTTTATCACCAAAATCACTTGACTTTGTTTTTTATCACCAAAATCACTTGACTTTGTTTTTTATCACCAAAATCACTTGACTTTGTTTTTTATCACCAAAATCACTTGACTTTGTTTTTTATCACCAAAATCACTTGACTTTGTTTTTTATCACCAAAATCACTTGACTTTGTTTTTTATCACCAAAATCACTTGACTTTGTTTTTTATCACCAAAATCACTTGACTTTGTTTTTTATCACCAAAATCACTTGACTTTGTTTTTTATCACCAAAATCACTTGACTTTGTTTTTTATCACCAAAATCACTTGACTTTGTTTTTTATCACCAAAATCACTTGACTTTGTTTTTTATCACCAAAATCAATTGTGGAGTGGATTTGATTTTATCTATAATTAAATTTTATTGTTCTTTAATTCTGTATTTGTGAGAGGAGATTATCTGAAGTACGGACCGAGCATGGCAGAACTGAGCCTGGGTGTTCTTATAGATATTGTTGATGAGGAATGGATGCGAGTCACTCTTTCTGATGATGGTAAATGGGTTATAGATATTCTTATTAACTTTATTCTTCATTTTTTCGTTTCCCTGTTTTCAAATTTACAAGCATACAGTCTTTCAGTCTGTCTGCATGGTTTTTTGAATGAAAATTTTGTTGAAATTGCATTTACTTCACTGTTACAGATCTTGCATTACCACCAGTGATGATTTCGCGAACTGACGACACTGAAGAGTCAAGTAATGTCTTCCAACTACATAGTAACTTTCATTTGTCTGATTGCATTTGGAAATTTGTGGGTTTCCATTATTTTGCTGTTTAGGGTAGTATGCTTTAGTGCTTGATCATCAAATGTATAATGTTATTGATCAATTGAAGGTTTTGATTGCACAATATGATTCTAACCCGAAGATGGGTTGGAAGATTCTATGGGTTATTGAGAAATGCTAGAGTCCCACAATTTATCCACAATGACATGTGGCATTGTGTTGTTTTGGTTTTCTGGTATGGGCTGGCTGGTTGATGAAGTCCTTATCTTTAAGAGTTGTAAATGCTAACAAGATAGTAAAAAAGGAAAGGTAGGTGGAATGGTTAATTTGGTTACATTGAGGGAACCAAAATCTGTAATGAAAATACACCAAGGTGCTAGGGAATTACTCCACGCACTATCTCATTATTTACTTGCGTATGCAACAGGCCTCAATACAATGGTAAGTCCCAACAAAATAGGAAAATTCCTTACAAGTAGTTGACAAACTTAAATGAGTTACAAATCAGGAGATAAGATAACCTACCTGAATAATTAAAAATTAGGAAAGAATAACTAAAAATCTAAACAGAAATTGTGTAGACCTCCTAATAAAAAGAGAATGTATCAACTCCTCCCCCTTAAAATTTGTTTGTTATTTCTCGGCTGATTTGATTTCCGTCATGTGAATGGTCATGAGTTGATTTAGAAATCAAATGGGCTTTGCTTCTTTTTTTTTCACAATTAATCTATATAATAATCATGGCAAATGATACCAAATAGGTTCAGAATCCTAAGTAATTTTGAAAAAAATATGTGATTTTGTGGACAGAATATATTGTTTCTGTCCATACCTCATCATTTTTTTCCTTATGTATTTTGATTTCAGTTTCACAATTTGAAACTACAGCATCTGTTTGAGTCTCATCTTTATGTTCATTTCATCCCATCTCAACTGTCTGTCTCAATTACAATTGTTATTTTGATTTTAAAATTTTCAATACTTATGTTTCTTATGCAATTTGTTTCTCATTTATATTGCCTCAATTAAAATATGTCTCTTCACCCCTCTATATTTTGTGCGTGTCTTCATGCATATACCATGTTCGGTAAAATGGCTCAATTAAAATAGTTTATATAATTCTAAGCTTGTGAACACCATGCTAGCTGCTTATATAATTCTACTTGCGAACATATAATCTTATGAAAATCCATCAAAACATTTTTTTTTTCTTTTTCAGCTTTTTTTGTTTTATGTGTGTCTCTTTGTATGCATTCACTATGTTCTGTAAAATGCCTCACATAAGTCTCTGAAATATTTTTCTAAAATGGGTCTCCAAAATGCCTCAAAATTTTTATTTGGGTTTTCGTTGGGTGTCTAATTTTTTATGTGATTTGTTTCTCATTCAGGTTTGATTGTGTTTCTCATTTATATTATGTGATTTGTTTTTCATTTATATTGCCTCAATTAAAATACATCTCTTCACCCCTCTATATTTTGTGTGTCTTCATGCATACACCATGTTCGGTAAAATGGCTCAATTAAAATAGTTTATATAATTTTAAACTTATGAACACCATGCTAGCTGCTTATATTAAAATAGTTATATAGTTTATTAATTTTTGTTGGGATCTAATTTTTACATAGTTGGGATCTAGGGTTCGCTGACTTCTTTTTATTTTTTTTTCAAGTACATTAGCTAGATATGAGAGGAAGAATGGCAATGGGGGTGAAGAAAAGTGCTAATATGTTGGCTTATACTGCCATGGCCATGAGAGACTTCTAAGTTGCTTCTTCTCGGTTGTCAAAATAGCACACACACTTGGTTGTTGATTTAAATTTCCCCCCCCCCTAATTCACAAATGAATGTTAATTTGAGTTGATAAAAAACTGTAATTAAGTTTGCAATCCTAAGCAAACTGTAATTAACTTTGTAATCTTAAACGCACCAGCAAAAGCCCATCCAAAAAATGTTCAGTCATCACTTAAAAGCACATCCAAATAATTCAAAACAAACTAAAGAAAAGGGAAAAAGAAACAAACAGAAACTGTATACTTTTCGAGATTACCAGAAAAGGGTCCTGCAAGAAGTGCCAATATACATCCAATATTCTTTATAGTATCCAACAACCAAAAAAAAAAAAAATCAAATAAAGAGTGATTCCAACTCTGTTGTAATCACAAATAAAGAATGGAAGAGATATTAGCGGGTCCATACACTTTTTGAGAACATATTCCTAGATTCCAACTTTGCTGTAGTCTTTGAGCTGACCAATTTTTCAACATAAACAGTGAGTGCACCCAACAGATACTTAGTGTCGTTTGATCGTCCAGTATTTTTTAATATTCGAAAGGTCATAAATGTTTCAGTATTTTTATGTATTCCATTTTGGTTTGATTGGCCATAAATGTTTATACATTTGAAGTGTTGTTGGCATGGATAATAAATAGTTAATTATGATTTTAGATTTATTTTTTAATTTTTATATTTTTTTTCCAGGTGTGATTTTGTAATTTTAGATTATGATTTGGTTTATATATATTTTTTATTTTTGTAATTTTTTTTAAGGTGTTATTTTTTTCAATGCTGGGTAAGTTTTGTTTTATCTGACATACATTGTTTTATTATTATTCGAGTTAACTGCAATGTCATCCTTTCATGTTTGTGCAATCTAATTCCTCATGGATGTCTCTCCTTGATTTTTTTAGTTAGGTCAGGGTGTTGCTTTTACCAGTTAAAAAAATTGCCTTCTACTGATTTATAAGGTTCAGAATTTTTTTGTTACTGTTGAAATATCTAACTCTGACATAATTGCAGCATTATTGGAGACTAGCACAAATGGGGTCGTTTTGGTTGTTCAGTTGTTATACTAATTTGCTGGCTTTAAACAGTTGAACTAAAATATTTTCGTTGCCAGTAAAGGTAGAAAGTGTTCAGTGCCATAGGCCCCAAAAATAATGAACAAAATTAGATCCAAGTGGTGGCACAATAAGTAGTTTGAATAATTAGAGTTGATTGCCCACATCATGCTAGGTTGTCATAACTCAGATTTTTATCCATCTCTGTGGAGTTCCATTAATTATGAGAAATTTAGCTCAAGTCAACCCAACAGAACTTTTTTTGAATTTTTTGGAGAACTTTTAAAAGAAACCTAACAACTCCATTAATTATGAGAAATTCAGCTCAAGTCAACAACAATAGTGGAGACTTTATCCTTTTGTTACAAGATGGTTCAAACTCCGATTGATTTACTGATGGAACTCCAATTATGTAATTACTTTTTGCCTTTTCAAGTCATGTGTTTATTTTTCTTTTGGATTACCATAAAATGTCATTGAACACTTAAAACTGACATCCCTATCTGTGAGTGCTTTCTTATGCATCATTTATATCTGATGAAGGTAACCCTACTAATTAGAACTCACTATGCTAACAATTAGGATTCTAAATTCTCAAATGTGATTAAGGGATCCTTGATGTATAGATTTTCTTAACTTGACATTAAACAATGTTTAAGGGCTCATTACAATATATTTAGTATTTGTTTGAGTAACCTAGAATTGGCTATAAGAATAGTAAATAACAGCATGATAGAAACTACTGGAGGAATTGTAGTGACCAATCTTGGGCCTGTTCTGAATGGCAATTCCATTGTAGCAGATTTATTTATTTATTTTTTCATTTTCTTTCGAAGTTTTGGGAGAGGACTTCCCTTGAGGAGTAATCACATCCTTTTACATGATTCTGTGCTACCTAAGCCTTATTTGGGGCGTACCATATAATTGTAATTAGAATACATTTGGTCTATATTTTTCTAATTGTAATATCTGCTACTGATATGTTTTGCTCTAAACTGATATGTTTTTCTATATGTTTGCTCTAAAACACATAAGTATTTGTGTTTTTCTATTGGGTTTCCTGTTTATTTATTTGTTTTTTTCCATAGATATTTATTTGTGTTGCTCTAAAACCCAGCTTGGTTCTCTTTGGCAGCTCGGTTCACTCCGATCGTTGTTCACTCCAGCAGCTCGGTTGCAAAATCAGAAATCACTTCGACCACTCCTGTAAGCTTTTCACTCCAGCAGCGCGGTTGCAAAATGAGTTTGGTGTGATTTTAGTTTTATGATTTGGGTTTGATGTCTTTGTTGGGATGGGGCTTTTTTTAGGTTGGTCTAATCTGGGTTTGATTTTAGTTTGGCCCTCAAAATATATTGGAATCATGTTGGTCTAATTTGAGTTAGAATATCTGGGTTTATACATATCTATTGGTCTAATTTGAGTTAGAATTTAGTTCTCTCTTTCATTCATGCATCTAATATCTGGGGTTGTATTCATTTGTATTCATGAGTTTGTGTTTGGTAATATCTGCTATGGGTTTCTATATTTTTAGGATTGCTCTAAACTGATATGTATTGGATTGCTCTACACTGTATTGGTATAGCAATCCAATCCAAAACTAATATCTGCTATGTGGTTTATATATATCCAAAACAAGCATTTATGTTAACAGTTTAGAGCTCGAATGTCTGCTATAAACTATAAACATATAATAAGTTGGAATTATTTAGGCACAGGCAATTATATGTTTATAGCAGATGGACATAAATGCTTTGGATGGGAATGGGGATATTCAAGCTCGAAAACTATAAACATATAATAAGTTGGAATTATTTAGGCACAGGAAATTATATGTTTATAGCAGATGGACATAAATGCTTTGGATAGGGATGGGGACATTCGAGCTCGAAAACTGATATGTTTTGGATTGCTCTCTTCCCTACCCTCTTCGAAAAATTGGTTCGAACAACATGCATATGATATTGTGAGTTTATATATCGGGTGATGCTATGGTACATTTAGATGTACCATACATTTAGTTATGGACTTATATTAACCAATATCATATTAATCATAATCAGTTTCATATTAACTCATAACTAAACATTATATTCAACTAAACATTTTTGCAGCATATTCTAACTCGACTAATTGGTTTCATATGGGTTTTGTGCAGCAGTTGAGTTGGAATAATTGTGTGACGCTATCGGAATTTAATTTAAGCTTTCTTTTGCTTCTTCAGGACTTTTCTTCAATGCCAACATTTAACTTTCCAAGAAATCAAATAGATATATAATTTTACTTACAAATGTATATTGTGTTGTTCTATTTTTTTTCATTTTTTATTTATTATAAATAAAGTAGTAAGCATCTTCTGATGTATTTCTATATGGTTGTTTTGTTTTGTTTGGTATTTGTTGTGTTCCTTTGCAGTCGGGTTGCTGCAAGCCTTCAAATGACTGCAATTTCATGTATATTAGCCCAACCAACTGGACAACCTCAGCCAAATCTTCTTATACAAATTCAGATTGCAAGCTGTGGAACAATGACCCAAGTATTCTGTGCTTCGACTGTCAATCATGGAAGGCTGGGCTTCTGGATAGTATCAAGCATGATTGGAAGGTGGCCGTGATCAACATTATATTAAATTATTTATTTATACCATATTACCTCATAATCAGGTCATAACTGAATTATTTAAATAATTTGACTCTCAACCGGCAATCGGCGTAGCCGGTTACCATGAGGGAACAAAATTGAATCAGTCGCGTATGGCTAGGTTTTTGGAAATGCTTGAAAATGGACATAGGGGAGGATGGGAATATGGACATTGCAGATATAGTAGATATTGCAAAACATAGCAGATATGACATGGACATAGGGACATAGGGAAAATTGCTATGGACATAGGGAAAATTGCAAAACTATAAACTTATTATATGTCCATGCCTAAATAATTCCAACTTATTATATGTTTATAGTTTATAGCAGACATTCGAGCTCTAAACTGTTAACATAAATGCTTGGAACTATTTATGTCCAACTACAAAATTGTTTTAAGTTGGAACTAACTTTGTAGTAGACCAATACAATTTATAGCAGATGGACATAAACTTATTATATGGACATAGGCACGGGCAAAATTTATGTCCCCATCTGATATGGACATAGGGAAAATTGCTCGAATCCATTAGTTTGGGGATATGGCATGGGGACATGGCAGATATTAGTTTATAGTTTATATTGCTCAAATCCAAAACATCTCAGTTTGAGTTCGAATATTGCTCTAAATTGTATTGGTCTAACTAATAGTTTATAGTTTATACATATCTATTGGTCTAACTGAAATGTTTTGGATTGCTCTATATTTTTCTATATAGGATTTGGGTTTCTATGAGTTTCTATGGTATAGTATTCATATGTTTTGCTCCAAGAAGATGAAGAATAGTATCAATGGTTGAGTCGAATTTAGATTCATATATTATAAAGGGAAGGTTGAAATTAAGGGAATAACACATTTGGGGTGACAAAGTGCACTAGATTTAATATATGAATTTCAAATAGGGGCATGTAGTATCAATGTGAAATTAAGGGAATAAAACACTCTTCATGAAAGTATATATGTGTGTATAATATCAATGTGAAATTAAGGAGTATAGTATTCTATGTTGTCTTCATGAAAAAAAAATGTATTCAACTTACAAGTATTTAACTTAAATGAAAAATTTGAAAGACTTGGCATTTAACATTTATGTGTAATATGGCAAGAGGTTTTTTTGTTTTTTTTTTTTGGCACCTTTTTAAGGGAGTATAGTATTCTATGTTGTATTTCAAAAAATTCTGCACAATGTATATATGTGTGTATTACTTTAGTTGTTTTCAAGAAAAAAAAAAGTGTATTGACCTTGCAAGTATTTAACTTAACCCAAGTATTTAACATAATCCGTTTTGCTTTGAATCAAATTCACAAAGTATTGAACTTAACCCAAAAAAATGTATTTAATTTTTTGATGTAAACAAAAATTGTACCATTCAAATGTAGTATATTTGTTGTATGATTTTAAAAAGAAAGGGATTGTTTTTTTCATTTATTTATTTATTTATTTTTTGAATATTTAGAGTTCCTAATGAAAAGAAAAATTTGTAAGACTTGGAATTTTAACATTTATGTGTAATATGGCAAGAGAGTTTATTTATTTATTTATTTTCACCTTTTTAAGGGAGTATAATATTCTAGGTTGTATTTCAAAAATTCTGGTCAATGTATATGTGTGTATTACTTTCGTTACTTCATGAAATAATTATTCATTATTGCTTATAAAATGGCTTTGTTATCTGGTGAATTTTTATTTTAGTTTTTTTTGGGCATAAATTTATGTTTGGACTTTCCAAGTAATAAATGGTGAACTTCAAAATATTTATGATTATAATGGGTTTTGATTTTGTTTTTAATTTTATCTCTATAAAATTGAAGTTAGTTAAGAAAGAGATTGGTTCAAATTTGGACAATTATTTTGCTCCGGTTTTAATTTATCAATTTAATGTGTTTGTGTTGTCGAGGGTCGTTTGTGAGTATTCGGATGTCTTTCCCGAGGACCTTGTTAGTTTACCACTTCACCGAGAGATAGAGTTCTCTATTGATCTAGTGCCCGGCATGGCGCCGATTTCTATGGCACCTTACCGTTTTGCTCCAGCAGAGTTGGTTGAGTTGAAAGTTCAGCTCCAGGAATTGTTAGATAAGGGTTTTGTTCGCCCTAGTGTTTCACTGTGGGGAGCACCGGCCCTCTTTGCTAAAAAGAAAGATGGTGCCTTGAGATTGTATATAGACTACCGGAAGTTGAATCGGGCTACGGTCAAGAATAAGTACCCTATGCCCCGTATAGATGATCTGTTTGACCAATTGAAGGGTTCCCGTTGTTTTAAATCACTTTTTCCACTTCTCTTCTCTCTCTTACTTTTTCAAAAACACCATATTTGAGCCTCTCACTCTAGAGCTCTACCTTCTCTCTAGGTATTGATCTAGTAGGAGTGATTTCCTCACCTTTGGCCTTTACAAAAAAGTTGTTGATCGTCGAGGGCTATCTTTTGATCCGAATAGTTCGTGGTTTGGAGCATTTTCATTTCCATAATCTTCTTGGTTGGGTGTCATTCTTTGAGGTAGGGATAACCTACTCCTTACTATGAGCTTTGTCTTTAAATTTTAGTATTTTGAGATGTTGGGGTTAGTTTGGTAATTTTGTGAAAGTTTGGGGCTTTTGTGTAAATTTACAAAAGTTGGGGTTTTAGCTATATAAAACCTAGATGCATGTTTGGCATGGAAAAAGTGAAATTAATGTTAAAACATTAATGAAAATGGAACCTAAGGGTTGTAATGTTAATTATGGAAAATGCCCTAATTACATTGGTCAATTAATTTGCATAATTAATTATGAGAAATGAGGAATTGATTTGGAAAG
>NW_021026774.1:329891-414685 GCF_004153795.1 Camellia sinensis
CAAATCGTTTTGGAAAATCGATTTTGAGTAAAAAAAGCGCCAAACATGGACTACTTTGCCAGATTACAGAGTCGCCACCTAAATATTTTATTTTGGGAAATTTAGGAAACCCAGACTCATGCCTAAGCCCATGTATCCATCATCACCAAAGTTGCCTCGGCTCGGGAACTTGGGTACAAGTGGGGAAGGTCATGACATGAGCACCCCCACTCGCCCGATCAAACATCGGCCTCTACTATCATCATATGTTGTTTTATAGACACATGTGTTCTTATTCCGGTTATTAGCTAATCTTACTATGTGATGCACACAGCATACAAGTATAGACTCGATCACAAGAATTGGAACAAAACAACTCATGTTTGTTTTCGAAAATGGTTTGAAAGTGCTACTTGCAAGTAGGCTAAAGTGCAGATTTGCCACCCTCAAGTGGGCTTTAAAACATGATTTTGCCACTTCACAAAGCGGGCTTAAAACTCACAATCATTGAGTTGTCCCAATTCAAGCAATCAAGCCTCCACCCACAGGCATTCAAGCAATTAAGCACTTAAGCAAATAATCTCATGGCAAGCATGCTATCATGGCAACACTCACACTCATGCAAGTATGCTAAAGCGTAAATACTTACAGTGTACTCCGAGCCAAAACAGAAAACTAGTTAGAAATAATGAATGATCCTAACTATACAAGATACCTAATGCAACACATGCAACAATGCAATTAAATAGGCTCGGCTATCTAAGATGGCATATGAATGCAACAACTTGATACATGTATTCAAAGAAGTATTGAAATACGATGCAGTTTGAATGATGCGCTGAACCCGATGCATGCAATACAAATGAATGATACAAACATGCAAAGCATAAGGTATGCTAATTGAAAAATGCCCTAAAACTAACCATCGAAAGCGATTAAGTAAAAGGAAGAAATAAGTGGGGTTGGAAGACATGCACACACACACGCACGCTTATTACAACAATACGCCCTCGCGAAGGAGGGTCCGAATAAATAAGCTAACTAGCTACGCTAAGCTAAGCTAATTATTACAGACCAACTAATTAACTATTCTAGCTAATTAATTATTACAAACCGAATTGAATAACTAGCTAATCTAAGCTAATTAGAATGTTACAACATGAACTAAGCTAAATTAATTACAGCACATGTAATTAACTACATCTAGCTAATAAAGCGATAAAGATGGCCTTGCGGGTGAGGGAGGTATGCATGCTCAATTGCTTTTTCCCGAAAATCCATTGCCTTGCCTCTAGATGCCTTTGTTTGCACATCTTTGAACCTCTGAAAATTATGCCAACCTCCAAATTGCTTCTATTGATCTCAAGAACACACTAATGGCCAATCGGCAATGGTTGGTGATCATCAGCCAAAACTGGCGGCCGGTCGGCATATTTGATGGCCAGCCAGCCAGTACTGGTGGCCAGTCGGCCACTACTTCCCTACATTTCTTCCTTTTGCTACAACAAAGAGCAAGCAGAGGCATGGCAATGTATTTGCAAGGAAATGTGTGTACTGCCACCCTCCTTATCAAGTCTCAAGCTCAAAGGAGTGTGGCACTTGGCTCTTAAGCCACCAACCAAGCATTTTCAATGCATGGTGGCCAAAGAACCAAGCTTGTACAAGCTCAATGAATGCGCACATAAGACTCGAAAGGCCTCCACCCTATCATGCACAATCAAGGGGGACGGCGACTAAGAAATGTGACACGTTTCATCACTTTGAGTATGAAACATCTCACATTTCTTGTGTTTGGATTAACATCCGATCCAAACACAAGCAATGCAAATAACATGTAAACACTTCATGTATAACATGCTAAGGGCCAAATACAATAAAACTAGTGAAGGACACAACACTAGAGACATGCAATACAATGCTCAAATGATCAAACCAGCTCAAGACAAAGTTACATCATGCCAAAATAGTGGCCTAATCATGCTGAAACTTAGGCACAAAAAGCAAGAAAAACATGCTTGCATGTTGGCTCACAAATAAGACACAAAGCATAGCTCTCAAAAGCATTGAACGAGTGGAATATGTGAGAGTATGACAGTGATATAAGCTCTGAAATTACATTCTAAATGATGCCATATCATGCAAATAACTCAAACAAAGCATGGGGCCCCAAAACACAAAGCTAGCAAAGCCAACTATACCATGGCCATACAAGGCAACCCTCAAAGGACCAAGACCACTCAAAACAAAGGTAAAACATGCAAAATCAGAGCCAAAAACATGCTCAGTCTAGGTCACAAAAGAGTAGAAAGATAGGCTAACTCATTAGGCATGTTAGGCTAGTAAACAAGATTATACTACAAGTGCAAGATGCAAGCAACCAATGACTAAACTAGCCAAAAACAGAGTTTAAACATGTTAAAATATAGCCAAAAATATGTTTGAACTAAGCTAACATAAGCCATAAAAACATGCTACTTTGTAATGCTAACAAGGCATGGCATAAAGACACATGGAGGGGAGGCCACCCCCTCCCATTTTGGACCTCAAAATAAGATTTCTACCACTAAAATTCTCCTGGAATTTAGTGGTTTAAAGGCCAAAACAAGGTTGTTTCAAAAGCTTTAAAAGGTGGTACAAAACTTAGCAAAGAAACTATAAAGGACAGTGAATCACCCTTAACTCCAAAAACACTTTAAACCACCATTTTTAAGCCTCAAAAATAGATGGTTTTTCAGTTGACAACTTGGCCAAAACAGCATGCAAAGGTGGCCAATCCAATGTACAAAAGCAAGCTTAAAGGGGGAGAAGTGGCTTACCCTTGAAGCACAGCAGCAAAGGACTTCAACTCTGAGCTAGAACCAGCTTTTTAAGCCCAAACAAGACCTTCAAGCACCTCAGCAACAAGGTGGTGGTGTTTAGCTAAGGGGTTGTGTGCCAAAAATGCAAAGAACACTCACTTTCAAGCAATATATATATATATAAAGAGAGAGAGAGAGAGAGAGAGTTCTAGAGAGAGAGAGAGAGAGTGAAAATTTTCTTCTAAATTTTCAGAACCTCTAAAAAGGGGGAGGGACCTCCCCTTATATAGACAAAGCAAGAAAAAGCTTGCTTGACAAGCTAAAAGCTTGTTTCCATCCCTCCATACACGTGTATGGAGGATGGTTTCAGTGCTCAACAGCTGGCACACAAAATATCTGAAAAAGCACAAAAAAAGGCCACCGGCCATTAACGAGGCTGACCGGCCATCAGTGAAGCCGACCGGCCACCACTGATGGCCGATGGGTTGTAGGGCTGGCCTAGAGGCCACCCTCTTCCCCCAGAAGCAAAGCTACAAGCCCTTGGTCCACAACCAAGCACAAAACAGACAAGTTGAGAGGCTCCAAGGCAAGGCACTCAGCCGAGACCCTTAGGAACTCTAAATAAACACAAACATGGATGATCATCGAGTGTTCAAACGATGACGTCCAAGTCTTGAGAACGATAAAAAATGGGGTGTCTGCAGCCTTGTATGGCTTAAAACAAGCTCCTACAGCATGGTATAAAAGATTAAATAATTTTTTACTTGACAAAGGTTTTTCAAGAGAAAAATTTGATACAACACTTTTTATAAAAATAAAAAATGAGGATATGCTAATTGTTCAAATTTATGTTGATGATATTATTTTCAGTGCTACTAATAAAATTTTGTGCAAAGAGTTTGCTAAGGATATGCAGGGTGAATTCGAAATGAATATGATGGGAAAATTAAATTACTTCCTCGGATTGCAAATTAAACAAACTAAGGATGAGATTCATTTAAATCAAACGAAATATATCAAGGATCTACTCAAAAGATGAGAAAGGTAAACTAGTAGATGAAAAGAAAGATGATCGGTTCCTTACTCTATCTTACTGCAAGTAGACCCAACATAATGTTTAGTGTTTGTATGTGTGTACATTTTCAATTTGCACCTAAAGAGTCACACATTACCGCAGTCAAACGTATTTTTAGATATCTTATTAGTACTTCAAATTTGGTTTTATGGTATCCTCAGGGAACCACTTTTGAACTTTATAGTTACTCAGATGCTGACTTTGCGGGATGTAGACTTGACCGAAAAAGTACTAGTGGCACTTGTCATTTTCTTAGAAACTCTCTCACATCATGGTTTTGTAAAAAACAAAATTCAATAGCTTTGTCAATAGCTGAAGCAGAATATATTGCCGCCACTGGTTGTTGTGCACAATTGCTTTGGATGAAACAACTTCAAGATTTTGGACTTCACTATGATCATATTCTTATAAAATGTGATAACACAAGTGCCATTAACCTTTCTAAAAATCATATTCAGCACTCATGCACTAAACACATTGAAATAAGGCATCATTTTCTTAGAGATCATGTACTCAAAGGTGACATTGAACTTGAATTGTGCCTACACATCGTCAATTAACTGACATATTTACTAAGCCTCTTAATGAAAAACAATTTTGTTATATTAGAACTAAAATTGGTATGATGAATACACCTATATAAAATATATATATATATATATATATAAATAATAGATAAATAAAAACCACCACATGTCTAAGAATTTTTGTAAAATCCCTTCCACTAGGAGATGTAAAAGAATTTCTTTACATAAGTCTCCCAACACATGCCAAAGTTATTAAACAGTCTATAAGGTCATCTTTGTTACCAAGGTCATAATATCCACATGCAAGAATGCAGATAACAGGAACATGAGTTTCTTCCTAGCAATTCAATTTATGAACTAGTGAATTGCATGTTCGAATTTAATTTAGCATAGTTCAAACCAAACACAACTGCTTTCTGATTACTCGTAAGTGTAGGTATTGATTATTTTCATAGTAAACAATCAGTTGAATTCTAAAATTTTCACACAAAAAATTCTACAACTTTTTAACATTTTAAAAACCAAACAAATTTCAACATCTTACTTCTTACGAACCTTAAAATCTTTCTTTGAGCCCATTAAAATTTAACCGTACTAGCACTTTTCCTAACCCACCACAAAACCAATCGTAGGCTGCTTGAGTTTCCAAAAGTGGTCCCACACCAATTCACTTTTATTTCTTATTAAAAGGGTACAATCCTACAACATAAGGTATAACCGCAATTTTTTTTGAAGTAGTGGCAGTTGAAGCAGAACAACAACAAAAACAAAAACAAAAACAAAAACAAAATTAACATAACTTTAATTGGTAACAATGGTGAGGTGATAGTACATTAGCAATGGCACTAGCCAGCAGGTATAACTTGCTACATAGAACTAATAACTTCAAGAAGTACCAACAGCAGGAACAACAAATATAACACCAACTTAGCAGCAGTAGTTGTGCAATCAAGTGAGGAGGTCGTAGGCAGCTGTGGGCTTGCCTTTTTCTGTGCCCCCTGCCTTTCGGAAAAGCGTTAGAAAAGAAGGCCTCACAGTTCGGACTCTACTTGTGGTTCTGAATCTAGTCTCACAAGTGCAATGTGAAACTGATAAACACCAAAGAGTCCAATCCGGCAAATCATTTTGGAAAATCGATTTTAAATCAAATAATGCCAAAATTGGACTGCTTTGCTAGGTTACAGAGTCGCCACTTAAATATTTTATTTTTAAAAAACTTAGGAAACCCTGACTCGTGCCAAAGGCCACGTGTCCATTATCACAAAAGTTGCATCGGCTCGAGAACTTAGGTATGAGGGGAAGGTCCTGAAATGACCACCCCCGCTTGCCCGATCAAAGATTGACCTTTACTAATTATGATATGTAATAAATATTTATGATTTTAAACGATTTGATACGAATGAAAATGAACCAACAGTGATAGAGGGTTACTTACCTTCAAACAGCTAAAATAATATTTTCCAAGCTAATCTCAATTTACCAAGATCCACCTCAATCTCACAAACCTAATAAAATATTACACCGCATAAACAATTATTATGTGCATCCATTCATCTCTTCTTGTAACAACAATAAAATAAATTAACCCAATTGCCTATTGAGAACTCCCCCAATTTAGCATCAAAACAAAGCCATTACGGTTTCGGAAATTCTCAACCCATATTATTCTATTGTTGTTTATATACACGTAACAATTTGTAATTGCTTGTAGTCAATCGTGTATCCCACAAATACACCACCATTAAACTTAACCCATCACATATCAATCTCAAAATATGAACCACCCAAATGGGATGCAAAATACACTCTAAAATTGAGCAAAATTGAGACTCCCAACATAGACTATATCAATATATCTATTTAATCATATATGCCCATAAAATCATCTATTGATATATTAACACTAAAATCATAGATAGGAATACAATAAAATAAATCTTACCTAAGTGATGAATAAAGCAAAACCACCACTCTTATGAATCCTCCCTCTTCCTTGGTTTGGGTTTCTTTTCTTTAATTTTAAACTTTTCCAAACCCTTGCTTGCTGCCTTCACCTTCAACTCTTCCAAACCCTTTCTGCAGCACAAGCCTCTCTTCTCTTTTTCTTTTCTTTTTTCTTTTACCTTCTCAAACCCTAGCCGCCTATGGAGCAATTCACAGCCTCTGTTTTGTTTGTTCTCCAAGACTTAAAGCCACAATAGGTGGGCTTATTAACCTAATTTCGCAAAGTTACAAAATTACCCATCTAAGTAATAGGAAATATAATGCCATCTCATAACTAATTCTTTGATATTAATAAATGACCCATATAAATTAATTTAATTACTAATCTATCCAATAAAATAATCATATTTAAAACTTGGGTATTACAGTACAGCCTATAGATTTTTTGATATTGAAAACAAAATAATTTTTGAATCAGGTGATGCAATTTTTCATGAAAAAAAATTTCCTTTTAAATCTAAAAATGATGGGGGTCAAAATTATCAAAAAAATATATTATCTGAAACCGGTTCCTCTATTTCTCTTTTACAAAACCAAGACACTGTAGTTTTTGAACCTAGAAGGAGTAAAAGAGCTAGATTAGAAAAAGATTTTGGCCATGATTGTCATGTTTTTAATATGGAGGAAACTCCATTAACTTTACAAGAAATTTTGGCATCTCCTGACTCTGTTTTTTGGAATGAGGTTGAAAATAATGAGATGGAATCATTATCATCCAATAATACTTGGTTATTAGTAGATTTACCACCTTGATATAAAACTATAGGTTGTAAATGGGTTTTGAGGAAAAACTTAAACCGGATGGAACTATTGATAAATATAAAATAAGGCTTGTTGCGAAAGGTTTTAAACAACAAGCAGATCTTGACTTTTTTGATACATTTTCTCTGGTTACTAGAGTTACATCCATTAGATTATTAATTAAAGTGGCTGCAATTCATGATCTAAAAATTCATCAAATGGATGTTAAAACAATCTTTTTAAATGGAGATCTGGATGAAGAAATCTATATGGCTTAAAACAGGCCCCTAAGCAGTGGCATGAGAAATTTGATTCCTGTATGATTGAGAGTGGCTATAAAACTAATGAATGTGATAAAAGCATTTACTATGAATTTGAAGAAAATTCACATGTCATTATTAGCCTCTATATGGATGATTTACTTATATTTGACTCTAATTTGCATATCATCATGCAAACTAAAAATATACTTAGTAGTCATTTTGGTATGAAAGATCTTGGCGAGGCTAATTATATTTTGGGAATGAAAATTACCAAAACCTGTGATGGTAAATTTCTTGATCAGTCGCATTATGTTGAGAAAATTTTGAGAAAATATCATTTTTATAAGTGCAAGCATGCTCTTATTCCTTTTGATCCTCATGTGCATTTATTTCCTGTTGAAAATGATGAGAATGCAATTAAAGAAAATGAATATGCTAGTATGATTGGTAGCTTGCGTTATGCGACTGATTGTACTAGACCTAACATTGCCTATGTAGTTGGAGTATTGTCATGACCCGAACCCGCCCCTATGGGTTAAGGACATAACCAGCCAGTAATCAAGAGATTACCTACAGTCTCAAACCAAACAAGACAAAAGTCATCAGAGTAAAGGGGCCAAACGGAAGCAAATTTAAAACTTTTGTCTATAGAGCTGTGCTTACGTAGCACATCATAACAGTCCATATATATATACCTGTTAATAACTCACATCAAAGGGATAACAACACAAAGTTCTGTACATACACAGGATCATTCAAGTCTAAGTCAGTCAACCCAAGATATATATACAAAGGTAATCTGATGTTTTCGCCAACATAACAAAACTATATCAAAAGAACAAAAGAAGCGAAGACAAGTCTCGTGCGTGAGACGTTTGGGCTGACTCTCCAAAACCATGACTTTTTCTCACATATTTCACCGAGGCTGGGTTCGGACGTCTCTTGGCTCACCTACATAGACATGAATGGGCGTGAGCGAAAGCCCAGTGAATAATATCAAATAAGGAAGATACATGAACAATCTTTGAAACAGTTACATCAGACGGCCTTAGGCCCAATTCATGTTTCTATTTAATGTGTCAACCGACTAAAGTTCCAGACGTATCAAACGGCCTCGGGCCCAATTAACTCATACCCGACAGCCTTTGGCCCATCCATTTATGTCTAACAGCCCTTTGGCCCAATCATTCGTATCCGACGGCCTTTGGCCCAATCGTTTAGATCCGACAGCCTTCGGCCCAATCGTTCATATCCGACGACCTTCGGCCCACTCGTTCATACCAAATTATCATTAATGTCAGACAACCTTTGGCCCAATCATTCATATGTCAGACTATCATTCGTGTCAGACTATCATTCATGTCAGACGGCCTTCGGCCCAATCATTCATACGCCCGACTATCATTCGTGTCAGACTATCATTCGTGTCAGACAGCCTTCGGCCCAATCATTCATATGTCCGACTATCATTCGTGTCAGACTATCATTCCTGTCAGATGGCCTTCGGCCCAATCATTTATATGTCCGACAATCATTCGTGTTAGACTATCATTCATGTCAGACGGTTTTCGGCCCAATCATTCATATGTCCGACTATCATTCGTGTCAAACTATCATTCATGTCAGACGGCCTTCGGCCCAATCATTCATATGTCCGACTATCATTTGTGTCAGACTATCATTCGTGTTAGACAGCCTTTGGCCTAATCATTCATATGTCAGACTATCATTCATGTCAAACTGTCATTCTTTCATTCATGGCAGACGGCCTTAGGCCCAACCATATGGCATAGCAAACATTTGTCCACAATTCAAATTAACAAACTCATAAGACTTATAGGGAAATAAGTAATTGGACAAATAACATACTTCAAAATATATTTATTAAGATATTACTTACAGTGATCTGCCGGTGGATTTGCCCTCGTGCTTGACCCTATACATTTCATGAACATAATGGGTCACAAACGATTCATTCCATTCTTAATTCATATATTCCTCTTAGGCTTCGCTCTTATCCTTTTAACTTATTTACAATGCTTAATGCATGCCTAAGAGTGCTCAGAAATGAAAGAGAATGGAAAATGAAATACAGAACACCTTTACAAAATTTCTAAAACAGGGGTCCCCGCTCGAGCGTGGATTACGCCGCTCGAACGGACCCTCATGGTCTGCAAAAGTACTGGTTACCTCATTTTTACACTCGAACGTGAATTCGGACACTTGAGCTAAAGGTCACACTACATGGCTCCCCGCTCGAGCGGACATCCATGTCTGCAAAAAGTTCTGGGAACTCATATTTCACGCTCGAGCGGCGCTTTCCCCGCTCGAGTGGACATGCCAAATTCTGGGTTTTCTAGAACTGTTCTTAAGGCTCAAACTTGATATTCAAAGGCTCCAAAGCTCGAATTTAGGTACCAAAAACATGAGAAATGCATACATAACATGAGAGCATAGGAGATTTGGGACCAATTGTTCAAAACCATGATCAAATTCTCAAATTAACCAACATTTCTCTTCATAGTTTCAAAACATGTGTACTCAACTTCATATTAATTCCATGTCTTCATTAATCAAGCATGCATGTAATCTTTTAACTCCAATTCCATTTCAAATGGCTCAAATGATGTTTACACACATAAAACTCATCCAAATCATGCTTGCATGTATGATCCAATAACTCAATTTTTCATAATTAACAAGCTACATGTTAGATTATACAATTCTTGCCAATTCATGATAATTTTATGCATGCATGCATATTCTACCTTCACATTCAACTCAAGCCATGTTTTTGATCACCATCAAGCCTTGAATTCACAAAATTACAATATTAAACTTATGAATTCATAACCAATTACTCACCTAGAAGCTCAATCTTCCCAATTTATAGTCAATTCTTGAAGTTAAGCTTCCAAATTCCCAAACTTGAGCTAAGATACACAATTCTCCCTCCTTCTCTCTCTAGAGTCGTGTGACAACCCTCACCTCTGATTAGTGTTAAAGTCTGATTAAGCATGATAAGTAATTGATTAAGATGAAATTCTAAATTGATTGCATAAGTATGTGATTTACTTGCATTTCTATCTGTTCGTCATTGAATGATCTATTCATGTTTTTATTTCGAACTGTGAATTGAAAGACTTATCGGTGACCGATTCAAAAATTGGCTAGTGTTCTATGCCAATTAGGATTTATGTGATTTTATGGTAGTTTTAATTAAAATTTGATTTGAGATGATTAAATTAGAGTAAACAATGTTGAATTACATTAGCTGGAGTTATTACATCTTTGCTATTGAGTGGGCCACCTTTAGAGTCATTGTTTGGATCTTGTTTTTATATCATTTCTTCATCCATCTTCTTGAGCAAACCGTGGGTGAGAGGAGAGTAAGAGGAAAGAAATTGAATTCACAAGAGTCATGCTTGATCTTAGAAGAATTGAAGAAGATTTGCAAAATTAGGCTCCTACACTTGGAATTCAAGACTTAAGGTAGGAAATTCACTTCCTTAATTATGAGTTTAAGTTGTTTCATGCTTGGTTTATGGAAGAATTGGTGATTTGAGTCAAGAATTAGCTTAATGTGTTAATTTAAGAGTCCATTCATACATGCATGTCCACATCATGGAGATTTGAAGTTGTTTTGCATAAAATTCTTCCATGCATGTCTAGATTATGGTTATAATTTAAGAATTCATCATGTTTTTGGAGTGAATGGCTCATTTGATCATGTGTCAGAAGCTTTGAATTCAAAGGAACACATGCTTGGTATATATACATCATGTTCTTGAATTTTGGGTTGAAATTGTGTTCAATTGTCACACTTTTGGGCTTTGATTTTATGAAATGATCTTCAAAACATGTTGTATTATGAGTTTCTAAGTGTTTTCCAGAAAATTAGCCCAAAAAGATGAGTTTTGGCATGTTTAATTCTTGGTTTGAGCTTTGGAAGCAAATCTGGAAAACCCAGATTTTGGCTTCCACGCTCGAGCGACCACCTTTGTGTTCAGAGCTTCGCTCGAGCGACAGAATGCTGGCTCGAGCGTAGATTGCAAGCTCTCAGGTACTTTGCGTGTGCAGACGCACGCTCGAGCGGCGAGACCTACGCTCGAACGAGGAACTATGTCTCACGCTCGAGCGAGCATCGAGCGGAGAATTTCAGCAACCAGTACTTTTCATGTTTTTACAGACCGCTCGAGCGAGGGAGTCTATGCTTGAGCGACCCCTCTGTTTTGGTAAGCTCGCTTGAGCGGAGAAAGCCACGCTTGAGCAAGACCTTTGTTTTCAGCAAATTTTGAAAAGTGTTTTAAAGTACATTTTTGCATCATCATTCCATCCTAGGCATTCCTAGGCCATGTTTAAGGCGTCTTAATGAGGATAATGTTATAGAACCACACCAAGTCAAGATAGGGGCTAAGTTATTAATCCCAAGCGTGTAACTTAATGTGTGTTCATTCTGCAACTGCATAGGGTTGCCACCTGAGGATGCTGACTAGCCTGTCTGTCGCCCAGTAATCTGTGAGTAACAATGTTGTAAAGATACGTTCAACTATAATTATTTCTGAACGATTGACTGTACTGCTTTCTGAAATGACATTGCTTACTGAATGAATGTTTGTCCTATTTGTAAACTGTACTCGTGGCATCCATAGCAACTTACTGTTATTGTACTGTTACTGCTACTGTTACAGAGATCTCTGTCGGTTCCAATGTTTGGAACTACTACTGTTTACTGTTTTGATGGCCATCAACTGACTATTCGGTCTATTAAGACCTGCTGTACTGTTTTGCTATTGGATGTATCACGTATGACTGCTATAATTTCTAATTGACCGATATGGCATGAAATATGAACCACTGATTGAATAACTGATTTACTGATGCAAATCACTGTTTTAAATAATGAAAGGACATTCATTCTTAACCCCTTTACGCATTAGTTATTCACTGGTCTTTAGCTCGCTGTTTATATATATATGTAGGTGTCCAGGCACCGGACCGGAGCTAGGAGCGTCGAGCTGAGCTTATGTTTTGTCAAGCCAACCATTGTGCCTCACTTCGAGGTTCCAAGTCCGTTCAAGCCAAGGCTGTTTTGAGGTGCTTCAGATACACCATTTTGTCTCTGTTTTGTAATAGATGAATAAGACTTTCCAACTGTACAGTTATGTTAAGGATTTGGTCCCTAACCCGGATGTCATGTGTATATGACGTATGTATATATGTTTTGGTTATCAATGTGGCTTATGCATAAAAGTCTTTTTGCATTCAGGATTTCACAGCTCACTGGACATCTTTTATTTACTGTTTGGCTTCTGCCAGCCCCTTACTCTGTATTATTGCCATTACTGTTAAGCAGGTGTCACGACCCAAACCCGCCCCTATTGGTTTAGCACCATAACCGACCAGTAATTCGTGGATTACCAAAGGCCTCTGAACAGATTAGCAAATAATAAGGGGCTGCTGAAGCAATAATACAAAATAGACAAGGTCCAATGAGCTGTGATAACGTACATGGGACAAAACATTTCATAACTTATATATATATATATATATATATAAGCATGCCAGTCAAAGGACACCAATATTTACAAGGTATTAGACAACACATATAGAGACTAGTATGAATACAAAAACAGCCATAGCATTAGAGTTCGACCGGAACCTCCTCGGGAGGCACAACAGTTGGCTGATAAAATAGAACAGAAGGCCGTCAACTCTGGCCCTGGTCACACGCCGGCTCACTTACATATATAATATAAATTGTGAGCAAAAGCCCAGTGAATAATAACAGAGTAAAGGGGTTATATGAATGATGTCCAGCACAAGTTAGAATCCATCATTTAAATCAGAGCATAATCAGACTTCAAACAGAAACAGATTCATATACATTTTCATATTCAGATTTTGCATAAGATCATACGTGGTACACCCATTAGCTATCAGATCAGATTGGTCCAGAGACCCACATATATAGTTGGTACCAATGACCACAAAGATCCATATCTTACGCGCAAGTAGCCATGGTATTGTTACCCCAAGGCAAGGGCCACGTACAGATTGGCCACGGTATTGTTACCCCCGGGCGAGGGCCACGTGAACTAAGGTGCCACAAATACTTTTCAGAAAATTGGACATTCATTCATCATTCGTAAGATAGCATTTCAGAAAACAGATTATACCGTACCAGTCAGAAAATACATAAGTTAAACATAACTTTACAGAGTTATTACTTACAGTGGGCCTTGAGACAGACAGACGGAGTAAACTTGGTCAAACGGTACGTGGCACGTGACCTACATAACACATAACAGATGCACACTTGAAACACACGATCTAATTGCACAAAACTTATTTCATTGGCCCTTAGTGTGTTTCTAATTTCCTATCCTCATTATGGGGTCTAAAACATGGCTTAGGAATGCCTAGGATGGAATGAGGATGCAAAGATGCCTTGGAAAACATTTTTCAAAACTTGCTGAAAACAGGGGTCTCGCTCGAGCGTGGCTTTCTTTGCTCGAGTGAGCTTGTCAAAACAGAGGGGTCGCTCGAGCGTAAACTCCTTCGCTCGAGCGGTCTATAAAAATGCAAAAGTATTGGTTGTTGAAATTTTACGCTCGATGCCCGCTCGATGCTCGCTCGAACGTGAGACACAGCTCTTCCCTTGAGCGTAGGTCTCGTCGCTTGAGCGTGCGTCTGCGTGCACCAAAAACCTGAGAGCTTTCAATTTACGCTCGAGCCACCATTCCTTCGCTCGAGCGTAGCTCTGAATAAACGATGGTCGCTCGAGTGTGGAATCCTTCACTCGAGCAAGGAAGCCAAATTCTGGAATTTCCAGATTTGCCTCCCAAGCTCAAACCAAGTATTCACACCTCAAAACTCGACCTCTTGGGTCCATTTTCTGGAAAACACTTGTAAACTCATAGTATAAGGTGTTTCAAAGATCAATTTGTAAAATCAAAGCCCAAGGGTGAGTCAATTGACACAATTTCAAATAAAATCTCAAGAACAAAACTTGAATGTAACATACAAGAATCTCCTTGAAACCAAACCCTCCATAACATGATCAACCTTGATAATTTGATGGACAACAAGATAAATGGCCACAATGTGAGTGAAATTAATACATGCATGGAAGAAATCTTAGAATCCAAACTCAAAACATGGAAATTTATGCATGCATGTATGAATTACTACTCAATTCAACATTTAAACTAATTCTTGACTTTAATCTTCAATTTTACCATGGATCATGCAAGGTATAACTTAAATGCACAAACAAGAAGGTGATTTTCCTACCTTGGGTCTAGAATTCAAAGTTTACAAGCTCAATTTTGCAAAATCCTTCACTTCTTTCTAATTCTCCAAGTTAATCTCTTGTTGATACCAATTCCTTACCTCACTCTCTCTCTCCTACGTTTTTGGTCTCAAAAATGACTGAGGAATAATGTAAAGAATGTGCTAATTGAGTCTCTAACAAGTGTATGGGAATGGCCACTCAATGGTAAGTTAGTAATTAAAGCAACTAATATAACTCAACATTATTTAATCGAGTTTAATCGTACCAAATCAAATTTTAATTAAACCTACCATAAAATCACATAAAATCTAACTAACATAAAACATTAATCAATTTCGGAATTGGGCACCGAAAAGCCTTTCAATTCGCAGTTTAAAGTCAAAGACATGAACAGATCATTTTATGGCAAACAGATAGAAACACATAAATAATGCAATACACATGCAAATAAATCCCAAATCCTTCCTAAATTACTGTTAAGCATAATTAATCATGAATTAACATTAATCGGAGGTCGGGGTCATAGCTTTTCGATGCTGAGGACCCATGCTTCGGCTTTCAACAGATCTAATCCACTATGGAACAGTGGCAGTTTCATCTTTTTAAACTCTTTGGTGAGAGCTATTATTCGGTCATCATTCTGTAAGTCTGGCATGGGTGGTGCCGGGGGTGGAGGTTGCGGTTGCGGTTGCTGCCACTGTTGTTGTTGCCTCAATGTCTCTGCCATTTCCTGAATCAATCTTTCCATTTTATCCATTCTGGCAGTAGAGGATTCCTCTATTTCATCACCTCTTGTTTTCACTATCTGATTAGACTTGCATTATACTTTATACAAAAGATTCACAGGTATGCATATACTAAAGAGCATGCATATTCAAATAATTTGCAATACAAGCAAATCACAAACTTATAACACACAATGCAATGCAAGCAAATAACACACAATGCAATGCAAGCAAATCACATTAAAACATTTAAGCATATTCTCGATGCTTCCAAATTCATACTTATCACATGAATGCATCCTAGATCTTTTCTAGACGTTTATTGCTCATTTGGACAAGTGTGTGAGTTATTAACTCGTGCTCTGATACCACTCTGTCATGACCCGAACCCGCTCCTATGGGTTAAGGACATAACCGGCCAGTAATCAAGGGATTACATACGGCCTCAAACCAAACAAGACAAACGTCATCAGAGTAAAGGGGCCAAATAGAAACAAATTTAAAACTTTTGTCCATAAAGCTGTGCTTACGTGGCACATCATAACAGTCTATATATATATACCTGTTAATAACTCACATCAAAGGGATAACAACACAAAGTTCTGTACATACACAGGATCATTCAAGTCTAAGTCAGTCAACCCAAGATTTATATACAAAGGTAATCCGATGTTTTTGCCAACATAACAAAACTATATCAAAAGAACAAAAGAGGCGAAGACAAGTGTCGTGCGTGAGACGTTTGGGCTGACTCTCCAAAACCTTGATTGTTTCTCACATATTTCACCGAGGCTGAGTTTGGACGTCTCTTAGCTCACCTTCATAGACATAAATGAGCATGAGTGAAAGCCCAGTGAATAATATCAAATAAGGAAGATACATGAACAATCTTTAAAATAGTTACATCAGACGACCTTGGGCCCAATTCATGTTTCTATTTAATGTGTCAATCGATTAAAGTTCCAGACGTATCAAATGGCCTCGGGCCCAATTAACTCATACCTGACGGCCTTTGGCCCATCAATTCATGTCTAACGGCCTTTTGGCCCAATCGTTTGTATTCAACAGCCTTTGGCCCAATCGTTTAGATCCAATGGCCTTCGGCCAAATCGTTCATATCCGACGGCCTTCAGCCCACTCGTTCATACCAAACTATCATTTATGTCAGACGGCCTTTGGCCCAATCATTCATATGTCAGACTATCATTCGTGTCAGACTATCATTCATGTCAGACGGCCTTCGACCCAATCATTCATATGTCCGACTATCATTCATGTCCGACTATCATTCATTTTAGACGGCCTTTGGCCCAATCATTCATATGTCAGACTATCATTCATGTCAGACTGTCATTCTTTTATTCATGGCAGACGGCCTTAGGCCCAACCATATGGCATAGCAAACATTTGTCCACAATTCAAATTAACAAACTTATAAGACTTATATGGAAATAAGTAATTGGACAAATAACATACTTCAAAATATCTTTATTAAGATATTACTCACAGTGATCTGCCGGTAGATTTGCCCTTGTGCTTGACCCTACACATTTCATGAACATAATGGGTCACAAACGATTCATTCCGTTCTTAATTCATATATTCCTCTTAGGCTTCGTTCTTATCCTTTTAACTTATTTACAATGCTTAATGCATGCCTAAGAGTGCTCAAAAATGAAAGAGAACGGACAATGAAACACAGAACACCTTTACAAAATTTCTGAAACAGGGGTCCCCGCTCGAGCATAGATTACGCCGCTCGAGCGGACCCTCATGGTCTGCAAAAGTACTGGTTACCTAATTTTTACGCTCGAGCGTGAATTCGGACACTCGAGCTGAAGGTCACACTACATGGCTCACCGCTTGAGCGTGAATGTCCTCGCTCGAGCAGACATCCATGTCTGCAAAAAGTTCTGGGAGCTCGTATTTTACGCTCGAGCGGCGCTTTCCCCGCTCGAGTGGACATGCCAAATTCTGGGTTTTCCAGAACTGTTCTTGAGGCTCAAACTTGACATTCAAAGGCTCCAAAGCTCGAATTTAGGTACCAAAAACATGAGAAATGCATACATAGCATGAGAGCATAGGAGATTTGGGACCAATTGTTGGGACCAATTGTTCAAAACCATGATCAAATTCTCAAATTAACCAACATTTCTCTTCATAGTTTCAAAACATGTGTACTCAACTTCATATGTCTTCATTAATCGAGCATGCATGCAATCTTTGAACTCCAATTCCATTTCAAATGGCTCAAATGATGTTTACACACATAAAACTCATCCAAATCATGCTTGCATGTATGATCCAACAACTCAATTTTTCATAATTAACAAGCTACATGTTAGATTATACAATTCTTGCCAATTCATGATAATTTTATGCATGCATGCACATTCTAACTTCACATTTAACTCAAGCCATGTTCTTGATCACCATCAAGCCTTGAATTCATAAAATTACAATATTAAACTTATGAATTCATAACCAATTACTCACCTAGAAGCTCAATCTTCCCAATTTATGGTCAATTCTTGAAGTTAAGCTTCCAAATTCCCAAACTTGAGCTAAGATACACAATTCTCCCTCCTTCTCTCTCTAGAGCCGGCTTCTCTATCTCCCTCTAGAGTGAGACTTCAATTTGAGCTCAAACTAAATGAAATAAGAGTAAATTAGCCCTTTTATAGTCTCCCTCTTAATCAAATTGATTAGAGTTAAATAATAAAGCTTAATTAATCGTTCTGAATCTAATTATTTGATCCAAATCAATTTCTAATTAAATTTCACCGTAGCCTCTAAAAATTACGCCAATCACAATGGCATAGTCAATTTCGGTTTCTGTGGTCGATAGGGCCTTCAATTTAAATTCTAAAGTAGATAATCAAACAGATTTTCCTATGGTGAACAGATAGAAATTCAAAACCACATATATTCATATAAATGGCACTCAAAATCATATCAAACACATAATCACATTCGTAATAAAGATCAATTAGCATAATACGGGGCAGGGTTATCACAAGTACTTAGCAGGTTTACTAGCAAGCTTGGCAGTGATCACTGGCTAGCCATTGAGCGAATTATGAAATATTTATCTTGTACCATAAAATATGGCTTGTCTTATAATAAATATCTTGCAGTACTTGAAGGTTACAGTGATGCCAATTGGAGTACCTTGTTAGGTGATTCATTATCAGCCATTAGTTACTTATTTACCTTGGGAGGTGGTGCTATAAGTTGGAAATTGAAAAAACAAACCATTTTTTCTAATTCAACAATGGAGGCAAAGCTTATTGCTTTAGCCACAGCTAGTGAAGAAGTAAATTGGTTAAGTGATTTGTTAAATGAAATCTCTTATTGGGAAAAACTGATTCCATTTATATTGATTCATTGTGATAACACTGCAGAAATTGGTTGAGTTAATAACCGTTATTATAATGGTAAATTCAGACCTATCAGAAGAAAACACAGTACTATGAGATCTTATATGAATAATGGCATCATAAATGCGGGTTATCTTAAATCTGGTGATAATCTTGTAGATCTATTAACTAAGGTCTTAGCAAGAGATAGAGTCTAGAACACATCGAGGGGGATGGGGTTGAAGCCCATTGAATATAGTAGGAGCCATGTATGAGGATACTCAACCCAGGGACCAGAGATCCTATAACTGGGTTCAATGAGAAGAACGATCATATGATGGCCATGAGAAATTCACTAAATTAAATTTTACCCATCCCTATGATATAAGTGCATTTATCCTGTAACGTTGTAGGGGTTAAGTTATTAAAATAAAATAAAAAAAAACTCTTAATGAATTTCTGTAGCTCTTATTGAGTGGGGTGTCATAGTTATAGGAGCACCCTTGACAGAATTCACCTATGTGAATGCGGTAATGAGGCTGCTACCTATGAGATTTGGGCTAATTCTCAAACACACTCATGAATCTTGGGATCACATAAGGCCATAATGTGCTGGCTATTAAAGCTTATGTGAACAACTGGAATATTATGGTTGTGCAATAATTATTTATTTCCCTTAAGAAGTCATAGTTCAATACTGAGCATACTATTGGCTTTGGAATAGATATTATTGTTTCACTAATGGAGGTTCAATGCAGCGCACACCTACTATGATGCATAATATTCTTATTCGCCTTATAATCTCAGATTTTGTTACTTATAATATTAAAATAGGTCGGAGAATGTTAGCAGATATTTTAATATTATAATGTGTTATAGATTATATTGTTTGCTTGGGCTCCAAGAAACTTGTTCTCAAAACTACCTCTCTTTGCCTCTAAGAAAAGTTTATTTCCCTCAAAGTTCTTTTTTTTTCCCCTCCAAGTTAACCATTTTTTCTTGGTGACCAAGTTTCCTCTCCTATACTTTTCCTCCAAGTTAACCCTTTTTCTTGCCCACTAAGTTTCCTCTTCTATAAATTGAGCTAACCTCTTATCTTTAAAAAAAAATAAGAATTGTTTGTTGTTTTATTATTTTTGTGTGAGATTATCAGGCAAAGAAATAAATGGTGTATGTGATGAAACTTTGGGTTCAACCAATTGTGCAGTATTGGTAAACCATATGACTTAGTCGGGCTGTTGTATCCTGGGGGAAACAAGTCAAGGTTTTTTCTGCTGCATAGGTGTGAGGCTTTGCCTAACCACAGAGAGCTTGAATCTCCTTAAAGAGAGCGAATTTCCCGCGTCTCAACCCTTTCAATAGTTATTGTAATTTTTATTATTTGTATTTTTCTGGTGTTTTATTTATAATTATCACTAACAAACATGAAGGGAAATAAGAAGAAGACAAGGAAGAAGAAGATAAAGGCACTAAATCTGAAGAGAAAGAAGAGAACAATAAGGAAAGGGATGATGAAGAAAATAATGAGCGGATGAACCAACATCATGCTAGCATTTGTGGCTCAACAATGCAACAACCTCAAGAATTTGATGAATCAAAGGATGCTCAAATTGCTAATCTACATGAAAGACTAAAGGTACTTTCTAACTCCAAAATAAAAGAAGAGAAAAATTAGAATCAATTACTTGAAGAAAAAGACATTGCCATAAGAACCTTGACATCAAAGAATCCAGAGCTTCAAGAAAGAGAGAGCACAAGGGATAGGTGGTTGCTTTCTAGTAAATGGAATAAAGTTTTTTGTCCTCGTATAGATAGTGTGCTGGAGAAGGCTTTTATAGATGAGAAGACGTGGAATGTGAGTTTATCATTGTTTTCCTTCTGTTATGGTTGATCTTGGGTTGAGAACTTGTTCATGTCAGAAATGGGAAATAAATAGGTATCCATATCAACATGCTGTTGCTACAATTTTTAGGAATGGAAATAATTTGAATTCATTTGTTGATCCATTTTTTCATGCTGATATGTATCGTTAAGCATATTGTTTTCGATTGGCCTAGTTCCAATTGTTGAAAAACCTATGTGTAGTATTATGATGCTATGATTTTACCTCCATTGAGTAAGAGACCAGCTAGGAGGCCGAAAAAGAACAGAATTGCTTCTACTGGAGAGTTTAAAAGGGTGATGAAGTGTAGTCGATGTGAGAGTATTGGTCGTCATAATAAGAGAACATGCAATGAACTTTTATTAAATAGTTGAGGATAATACATTTTATTAATTGAATAATACATTTGAGGATGTTAAAGGAACTTATGTTGCATTTTTCGATGTTGGTTAACAGAGAGAAATTTGTATGGGTATGGATTTTATTATAAAAATAATGTATCTGTAGTGTGTTGTGTTTAGTAATTTTCTTTGAACTTTTTTCTGTAATTTGGATCAATGCACTTGTGTTTTTGAAACATACTTTGGACAGTGTGTTTATAATACCAGTCAAATTAATCCAGAGAAATTTGCTAATAGCAGAGAAAATTACTTTGTGTATTGTGTTTTTTGAAATGTACTTTTGGGTAATATGTATATAATACCAATCAAATTCATCCAGAGAAATTTTCCAATATAAGAGAAAATTACTTCGTGTATTGTGTTTTTTGAAACATATTTTGGGTAGTATGTTTATAATACCAGTCAAATTTATCCACAGAAATTTACCAATAACAGAAAAAATTACTCAGTGCATTGTGTTTTTTGAAACATATTTTGGGCAGTGCGTTTATAATACAGTTAAATTCATCTAGAGAAATTTGTCAATAGTAGAGAAAATTACTTTGTGTATTGTGTTTTTGGAATTTGATGGCGTGAATTACTTTGTGCATTGTTTTGTACCAACACAGTGCATTACAAATTACATGATCATATAGGCACCCTCTTTGCATCATACGAGATAAATTTCTCTGTGTTGCTAGTTGGACAGAGAGTTCTTAAATTTGTTCATGCAATCTAACATTTTCAGTTTCAAACTCTGAAATTGAATGCCTCAATTGTTGCATTGTTTTTTTATCATCTTCTTTTTCAACCTCCAACAACCTTACTTTAAAACTCAGCAACATTTGAATACATTTCGCCATAACGTTTCCTCTCGAAATATGCATCAATCCAATTTTTATATGGTAAAGTTCTCAAGAAAACACTCTTAGTGTCTCCTCCCTCACTTTTTAATTCATTTAAATTGAAATGGAATGATGCCTTTTTTGGCGCATATGCACATTTTGAAAACTTGGACACGATTGTCTTCCTAACCAAATTTGTGATTCCATATGATAACCTGTCGCTCAAATTTCTCTTTAGATGTTCAAGACAAAATGCATGATAGCAATTAGGGAATTTCTTCCACAATACCACAATGTCGATCTGATATGAAACTTATCACCCTCTCCGATCCCAATAATTTACATAAATGTTCAAGAAACCAACACTAATTGTCTTTATTCTTAGCATCAACAATGGCAAAAGCTAGAGGAAAAAACCCTACAAAACAAATAGGAAAAAACATATTAGATATACACATGCTGAGAAAATTCGCACAATAAATAACCAGAGAAATTTCACACAGTGGCAACATTTAGAGAAAATTTACACAGTGGCAACATCCAGAGAAAATTCACATAGTGGCCAAATTTAAAGAAAATTCACAAAACATAACCACAAAAATAAAAAATTCACTCAATTCCCACATCTATAGAAAATTCATTAGAGAAAATTAGATATATTTACAATTACCTTCATTCCCATCTTTCCCTATCGCAACAAGCATAACTCCTTTCGTCCTTTCAAAAAAGTTCCATCAAGGAACAACAATAGTCGACAATAGTTGAAACCAACAATGCATGCATGAAAAGCCACAAACACTTTTTTGAAACACTTGTTATCTTCAAAATCTAACTCAAAAAGACTACCTAAATTGTTCTTCCATGCCTCATAAAAATACCACCGTAATTGATCGAATGACAAACAAGAATCCCCATATGTACTACCTTTTGCTTTTTTAACCCCCAACAAATCATAGTTATAACTGATTGAGACCTCATACTTGTCTTTTATTTCTTTGACAACATCCACTAGACGAATCAAAGGCTTTGCACTTACCTCTTCAAGTATCTACCCAGATACTAAGTTGGAAGTCATCCTACCATGTTTACTAGTACGAATCATTACACCACACATATGTTCATTATTCAAAGTTCTTTTGTAAAAGAACCCATTTATTTTTTCAACTGAAGCATGTACATGACACATACATCTCCTTGATTCCTTATACGTACATTCTGCCGTAACCCTCAGCTTGTCATTTTTAACATACGCAAACTCAAAACAAACCTCAATAGCATACTTGCACAAAACAGTATGGAACTCAACCATGCCACCCTCAAACTTTTGTCCAACACTTCTAATATTATTTCGCCAACCAGCTGACAATAACACATTTTTTTGGTGAGAACAAAACTTAGAGAGTGAATTCCTTTCAATATCCACGAGCCTATCACATTCACCATGCACAACATCTATCCAATTAGACCCGGCTTCATCCTCTTGATCAGAAGTACTACACCTAACAACTGAAACATCAACTATATCAATACCACGTGCACAAACAACCCTCAACATATTCAGAAAATCAATATTATTTCAAACTATACAATTCGGATGGCTCACAATAGAATATGAAATACAGATCGCCTCGAGTTTCAAAGTTTCCTATGTTTTACACAAAATGCCAACTAATTCCTCAAAATTCAATTTACATGAAACATTAATGACAATAGTATCATTCTCATATTTGCACAGCAACAACATTGCACTGTCCATCTAAACTGAAAGAAAAAACATGAAAAATAACTTGTTCAATATAAAAACACTTAAAAAGCACAACATAAAAGTCCAGAGAAATTTATAATAATTATAATTTTCTCTGAATTATAATCAAATAAAAGTCCAGAGAAATTTACGAACTTATATTCACTTTCAAGATAACAAAAACAAAAATACAGTAACATCAAAAGACAAAAATGCTAATTACTAAACACAAGCACAAACAAAAATCATAGAGAAGATCTATTATGAAATTATAATCTTCGGTATGATTTTCACTGGATTACAAGCTTACAATTTTCTGTGTGATTTTCGCTGGATTATAATAACAAACCTACTATTTTCCCTGGAATACAAAGAAAAGTGTAGAAAAATGAAAAGTCCAGAAAAAATGAAAAGTACAAAAACAAACAAAGCACAAAACTTTAAAAAGTGCAGAAAAACAGAGCCAATCTCCAAAAACAAAGAACAAAAATCATTGATAAGCATGTAACTGAGAATGAAAAATCAACTCCATTGAGCTGACCGCTCTCTAAAATTCATCAATAATAAAAAATGAAAAATCAACTTTAAAAATAAAAAACAACTACACTGAGTTGGTTTCTCTCTCACATTGATCAACGCTGAAAACAAAAGCCTAATTCAAAATACACTCAAAAAACTAATATGAAATCAAAATCCTTATATACAAATCAAATCAAAAATCGAAAACTTACTTTATTCAACTCCAATGAAAATCAAATAAGAAACAATCAACACGACTTCAACTCCTGCACGATCAACAACTACAAAATTCCTAAAAAATCTCCATCAAAATCTGCACCATTAAGTTCTCCACGAAAATCTCCATCGTCAAGTTCATTTCACGTAATCTCCTACAACATAGCAATATAATCTTTAGTTTCCAAAATTCAAAACCACGTATATTATAAAAAAGGGTAAAATAGGTATTTTATAGCCTAAAATAACATTGAGGGACCTTAGGCATCAAAAAAAATATTATTGTGGATCTCTCTTCATACTAAAAGTTGGGTAGGGATCTCAAACCAATTTTTCCTAAATTATAAGATAGTAAAATAAACACTCATAATAGTTAAATTTGAAAGAGAATTAGTAATATAAACTAAAGTGATTAAAATTATTTATTTTTATATTTATTTAGAAAATAAAAATATGTAGAAATAGAACTGTACAAAATTTATTTAAAAGTTTAAACATAAATATGTTGTGATTATATTAAGAAGAAAATACATAAATTAATTATGTAGATATTAATTTTTTTTCTTCTTTAATATTCTTTTTGAATTATTCATACATATTGTATATAGGTATATAAAATTTAAATTAAATATAAATATTTTGTAATAAATAATTTCATGTTAAATAAAAAATTAAATATGAATTAATATTAAGACACAAATAAGATAGATAAAAAAAAATATAAATACAAATTAATTTAATCCGTGCAATACACATAATTAAACACATTCTATGTTATTTATTTATTTATTTGTATATCGAGATAATTTTTTTCTCAAATATCATAATAATTAAATTAAAATATCAACTATATAAAAGAAATTTGACAATGACAAAATTAAATACACGATGAAAAATAAGTATTTCTCAAATAGAGTTCATATAAAAGTAGTTATTATAATTGAAATTGAGTTTATGTAAAATTTTATACGTAAAAAAGACATGTTGATATGACTTTTTTAGAGAGAAAAAAAAAAGAAAAGTTTTTTGAATGTCACCTAAGTACGTAAAAACATTACTTTTAATAATATATATATATATATATATGATGATTATTGGTTTTTTGCCTTTTTTTTAATGATTTTGGTTTTTACGCTTTACGCTAAAAGGAACACTTCCCAAATGAGGCTTGAAGTACTTGATAAATCTTACATATTGTATGGTTCGAATTATCAATGTGTGTTCCATGATGAGTCCACGGATGGCCAACCACACCCTTCAATTGGAGAGAAGCTTCTCCCAAAAAATATATGGCTAAATTACGCTGACCTTCCTTAAGGTTTACATAAATAAGTTCCACAATTTTAATATAGTTAGATTGACCTCCCTTTTAATAAAGTTAAATAAATTAAAACTAATGAGCTATTAAGAAAATACAAAAAAAAAAAAATAACGTAGTGTGTACATTTTTGTGTAAAAAAAATAAAAATATAATTTTTTTTAGCTAAAAAACCCTCCGTAAAATTGTATTTTGCGAAAAAGACATATATTTTATTAGTTTGTAAACTCTTCCAAATAGTAAAATTTTATTGTGATAATTAACAGAGTAAAATTTTACTGTGTTAACATTATTTGGACAGTAAAATTTGTTTGTATATTTTTGTTTTTAGAATTTGATAGTCAATATGAATTTTAATTGATAGGTCTTGATGAAAATATTTTAAAATTTTTAATTTCATCAAAAATCAATATTTACATCAAAAGTTATGTAATTTTAAAATTTAAAAATAAAAAGGGCATATATGTCCATGAATAATAAAACTGTGTATGTTGCATGCTTTGTCCTTAATGCAGCACAAATAAAATTGTCATTTTCGCATAAAAAGTTCATAAGGGGTTTTCACCAAAAATCTAATAAAAATATAATTTTTTTCATACATATAGCTAACAAATTATTGATAAAAAATGAGTTAAGTGTTACATATATCAAAACTACAAAAGAACCCAATATAATTATATCAAAATTGTGAGGTTTACTATATTTTTTTTAAACCTCAAGGGAGGTTAGTGTAATTTACCCAAAATATATTAACTCTAAAATCAGACACTAAATTTCATTTGGAACTTCATTTTACCTCCCAAACTATATCTCAAAAATTAATTTGACCCCCAAATATACAAAATTTAAATTTAAATATTTAATTTAAAAAAAATTTCATCTCAAAAACAAAAAAATAAATTTTACATAATATACTTTGCAAAAAAATACTTAAAACGTTTAGAATTGTTTCTTTAAGTGTCAAATTATCTCGAGTCGAAGTTAGGGAAACTAATTGAGCCGAAAAATCCTTGGCTAAAATGTGTGCACGTTGTCACGACCTTAGTTTTTCCAAACCAACCATGCAGCCTTAGATGCTTATCAACCCGTCTAGCTGTGCCTAATTATTCTTTTCCACTCGACTACACTGAGCCTAGTCCACTCAACTACACTGTATTCACTAGACAAGTATAGTGGTGTATAAAGCTTTACAAGGCTCTTACCTTCACAAGTACTCACTCTTGTCACTTTCTGTAGTTCTCACTCTAGAGCTCTCTCGGATCTCTTTTTGAATGATCCTTACAAATGAAGCGTCTCTTCTTATATAGTCATCCACTTATTCAATGGATGGCTAGGATCACTTTGATCCAAGGGCTACAAACTCTACTCTAGAAAATTCCATAGAAATATCTAGGACAAACTCCTCCTACTACATTCTAAAATTCTCTATACTAGTATAGTACATTGTAGGCTTCTCCACAACATTCTAGGATGTTTAGACTCACCCAGACTCATCTGGATCCTTTAGAGTTCTTCTACCATGTCCTAAAATGTAACGCCCTCAAAAAAACAACATTAAACCCATCAGATAAGATATGCATTTACATATAAACTAACCACATTCCTTTATTCCTTAGAGTTCCATTACATAAGTATTACATGTTAACATCATAACAAAATGCCCTACGGGCTTACAGCTTTCCAAGTTAGCACTTGGTTACAACAAAAGAGTACTAACTCGTTTACACATTAAGCCCTTGGCTTGAAGTTACATGTAATACATCAAAGTTAAGCGACAAAAGTATGTCCGCCTCTAGCCTCCCAAGCTATGTCCATGGAGGTGGCATGCTTCCTGCACCTGAAAATGATATTCCCATATAGGGTGAGCCACAGCCCAGTAGAAATACACTAAACCAACCATGAACAATGACTAAAGATTAGCAATTGATAGATGGCCAACACTGATACAATCACATTAAAATCATATATTATGTCAAACGACTTACAAGTCCCAATTACTTTTCATTTCCCCTTTTCCAATAGATAGGCATAAAGCACTACCACATTGTCAACAGATATGTAAACAATATCCACTTCTCAGTAAGCAAATAAGCTATATCCATCTCTACACATGATATGATAACAACAATATCCACAGATAAGCATAAAAAGCTAATATCCACACATCAAAGATATAGCATTAAGCTCTATCTTCCTTCTCAGACAAGCATATGAGCTGTATCTACGGAGTTCATCCCACTATCTTCTCCCAACACTATCCGGTTTAGAGGTACTCCCTATCTTCCCCTAAACCGCGGAGTACATCCCCTATCTCCTCCTCTTATCACATACGTATACAAACAACAATGGTTCTTATATACAATCACCCAATACATACAGTTAATGTATCTATCAACCGTCAATTCATGAACATTGTCATTGATTAGTTTCAGATTGCCTAATCTAATGCATTGTACTACAACAATCACGCTAACCTCCACCGATAGCCCAAAGTAGTTATTTCTAACAGAAAGTAATTGCACAATGGATATTCAATCACTTTCATTTCCTCATTTCTTCGCCATTAATTATCCCAATAATCAAAATGTAATTAGGTCATTATCCATAATTACCATTTCAACCCTTAGGTCGCCATTTTCCATCAATGATTTAACATTATTTCAATTTCTCTAGCAAACATGCATCCAGTTTATTATGATAAAACCTCAACCTTTTTAAAATTAACAACAAAAGCCCCCAACTTTCACAAAATTACCAAACCAAGCCCAACATCTCAAAATACAAATTTAAAAGACAAAATCCATAGAGAGGAGTAGGATATCCCTACTCTTGAATTTTAGGCCAAAAAAGGAGATAAGACTCGAAGATCATCGTGCTCCAATCCAAACTTTCTTCAGATTAAATCGAAGCTCTCAACACCTCTATCTTTTAACAAAGGCCCTTAGGCTAGATTCACACTCTAAGGGAGGATCAAATCTTAGAGAGAGTGCAAGTGTAGAGAGAGAGAGGCTCGGACTTAGGTTTTGCTCAAAGAAAAGAAGTGAAAAGTGATGTTTAAACGCTATTACTGTCCCGCTGATATAAAACACATCCGCTCGCGGTCGAGCGAAGACTTGGTCGGTCGAGCGACCAGGCACAGAAAACTCTCGCTCGATTGCAAGAATTCTCTCGGGTCGAAGAGCGAAGAAAACCCAGCCAGCTCAGAGCGATAGGAAGCTCGCTCGAGCCAAGAAAGGCAACTCTCCAGGTCCAGAACCATCAGGTGCAACGCTCGCCTCCGAGCGAGCCACTCTGGCTCGACCCCACCAACACAACCGCCACTCTCGTCGCTCGAGCGAACAACTCCTCGCCTCGGCGAAGGTCCAAAATTCTGGGCAGCAACACTAGGCTCCCGAACACAACCAACCTGTAACAAACCTGCCTAACACATCCTATAACTCAAATATGAAGAAAAAGGAATGTAAACACGATAATAACCAACTACCAACATCCACGGACACATGTCCGGATCACTGTACAACAAGGGTAAACCCGGGATCGCTATATAAAATCTTCTAGGCCATTCTAGACCTTTCTACCATATTCTAGAGCCTTCCAACATACTCTAGCATGTTCTCACACCTTTCAGAACCTTTCAGCATCTGTTATAAACCTCAAACGATGCTTCTTGTGTCAAATTATTTTTTTTTGGGGCGTGACAATGTGCCCGTAATTGTAGCTAGTGTATTCCCTAAATTAATTTCAATAGAATTGATCGACTAATAGTAATTTCAAAATTAAGTGGGTAAAAATTTAAACAACTTACTATGAGAGCAACATTTTTCTTTTTGACATTTGAAAAATTATATTGAACAAGGAAAATGAATACATTGATATCTGCTTACAAAATCAAGATTAGTACCTATATGGTCGTATCATCTAGGGGTGCTCATGGATCCGATCAATCTGCCAAAATTGACCTGACCCAACCCAATTCACTCGCTTTTAATTGGTTTGATAGTATATATGAACGGATGGATGCAGATGAATATTTTTAAAATTTGCCTATGTTTGGACGAATAGCGGATGAGAGATCACCCTACCCAGCTCGATCCCCTAACTCTCCTTAAGAAAATGAGATTATGTTTTTATGCTTTGCATGTTAAAAAAAATACATTTTATGTAGTAATAATATTACCTACTTATAAAATATGAAAGTTTAGCCTTTATTTTAATTTAAAAAACGATTAATGAAAAATTTTGTATAATAAAAAATTACTTTAAAATAGTTCAAAAAAAAGCATAAAATAGTAAAATCCAAATCGTCAAATCGATCTGCGTCCACTCGTCAACTGGCACGGCCCACTCAATCCTCATCTGCTAACGAAGCGGACAAATGGTGGATAAGAGGCCACTCTACTCAATCCAATCCATGACTACCCTTAGTATCATTGGTTAACTTACAATTTAACGCAAAAGTTAGCAATTAATCTATAAAGAATACTCAACATAACTAATACTCAATTTTTTTTATTTAAAATTTATTTTTCTCACTTTTTTAGATGAAAAATTATTATTAAATTTTTTTTTTCCTATATTAGGGTCTAATTGATTTTTTAGAGATAGTTTGGGAGACAATGAAATTTTAAATAAAGTTTGGTGTCACGTCAGCAAGTGATGTCTAATTATAGACGACAACTGACAGTAAGGGTGAAATTGATTTAAAATTGAATAATTTAAATGTAAAATTGATATAATTGAAAGTATATGGATTGAATTGATTTTTGATTGATAATTTGGAGGAGGAAATGATATTTTCTCGAACTTTAGTGGATAAAACATAGACAAACATTAATAAAAGAGGGGAGAAGATGCAAGGAACATCATAGTTAAACTAGATAATTTCAACTAAGTTGACATTAAAAAAACAATCCCAATCATGTGCTAATACGACACTGCAAACAGGTGAGAGACCAACAAGAGAACAAAGAGGTTGAAGAAGAAGGCAATAAATGGAAATCAAAAACCCCTACACCCTACAACTAGTTTCAAGCTAGGTCAAATCGAATCTGGTGTAGATGATGGACGAAGTCTGAAACAGAGTTGTCTGTATAACATGATTTTGCCTTAACCTAAAAAGTAACTTGTAGCATGATAGTCTTCACAATAGAATTCTAGCTAGACTAATGCTGTGTTTAGTTAGAGAGTTTGAAGAGAGATTTGGAAGGGGAAAAAAAAAATGTGTAAAATTAAGTGAAATATAAATATATTTTATTCACATTTTACTTACCATTTCTATTTTCCTTTTCAAATTTCCTCTCAAATCCTCCAACCAAACACAATATAAAATGTTTTGAAAGATTATTGAGTTTTGGGCTTTCCAAATTGACCATAAAACGGTGAAAGGAAGTGCCTCCTAGATAACCTTATTTTTTTTTACGGATTGTAGAGTCTTGCCACCAAGAGAATAGAATGAATGGAATTTGGGGTTGCCCATGTCACCATGTGATGCCCCACCACTCGATGCAAGCTGACTAGATTAAAATATATTAAAATACAAAATAAATTTCGAAAGAGATAAAAAAAATCTACCACTCTTGCCCAAAAAACCTCTACATAGAAAGGTACTATTGTCACCAAAAAAAAAAAAAAAGACACGCACACACATACACACACCCCACCTAATAAGCATTATCAATCATTTTCACGATCTGTTTATTGTCATAATCGGTAGCTGTGATACTTTAATCTCCGCCTCTACTTTACAAAATAAAACATTCTGGTTCTGAGGTGGTCACTTAACGTATAAAAAAACGTTTAGCAGTATCGGATCTAGGTCAAGAATCAGATCTGAGTAAAACCATTCAACTCCATCAGATCTTTTTCCAACATTGTCCATTTGTTGGACTTTGATATCATTTGCACCTTCACCTCCATTAGATTTCTCCTTGCTATAGGAACTTCACATGAAGGTTACTAGAAATCAAAGGAGATTGATATGGAGATTAAAAAAAATTAAAAATAAAACAAAAGGATGGATTCATAGAATTATCCACAAAAAGGTAATTCTTCTAAGCACAATAATCTTAAGATGGAGTTGAATCTCCCAAAGCCCAATACCGAATGAGTTTGAATAGCCTCATCTAATTGACACCACACCTGTGACAATTTTACATCAATTTGGCTAATTTCAATACAGAAACATTAAATAGGATGACAATTACTATAAACAAAAAATTCAAATAAAGAGAAAGTATGTACCTTATTTGCACAAAAAAAGCTTTTCATTGACAATTTTCTCGCAGCATATACTATCCACCATAACTCTAGGTATATGAGCATTAATCTCCGAAGTTATTCAATAGTAGCTTCTTGACCAGATTTTCAAGCCATTACCTTATGGGCTAGAAGGTCAAGGCCCTTGTTCTTTTTTTTATCAGTAAAAAGAGAATGACTTTATTCATAAAATTTAATGTACATAGAATACTGAGACAAAATATCAATAAAAGAAACGTTAGTGCATAAAGTATCATAGCAAAATTTTTTAACTCGAACTAAATTGGGACTGAAAAGTAAGTCCAATCATATACTAGCACCATACCAAAAGTTGGAGTGAGACCAACTAAAACAAAAAAACAGCAACCCAAACACAAACTGAAACCAGAGGAGAAAAAAAAAAGAAAGAACAGCAAGTGGAATCAAATAAGGAGAGTCCCATTAGAACACCTTACATTAATCCAACTCTTCCCTCGTGAAGATTGCTTTGATGTGTTGAAAACCAAAAAGCAAAATCAGAATGAGCGAGTGTAGATAACTAAGAAACAAAAAGATTAAAAACTGAAAATGCATACCTTTATATATGATAACTTCTAATTAACAAAAAATTACAAGAAAATAGGAAAATGTTGTGTTAAAATTAACACCTTGAATGGCAAATCTGAAATTGCAACATGATGGAAGAAGATAATTGCTTACACTTTGACTAGCATAAGTGACTTGACAATTAGAACTTGCAATTCCTCATTTTCATTTGTATTCGACAACTGTAATGGAAATAGTAGTGGCAAAGAATTAACAAATACCAAAGGTCATAACAAATCCTTATACAAGCAATTTCAACATGAAAAGATCATGTTCAGTAATATAGTAGATCATTAGAAGATGAAAAACAATATGACATTACAGGTTAAACATAACCATAAATGTCATTAAATTAAGGGAAAATTTCAGTTAGGGTAGCTTTTGAGAAAAAATTACAAATAAATGATAAATTTTATAATTATTAATAATTAAAATCATAAAATTTTTCATGAATCTATATTACTAATGAAATTACCACAATGGTAATTTCCCCTTAAATTAAAAGAAAAGTAAAACAAATGATCAACTAGTAGAGAAATGCCTTGGACCCCAGTGGGGTGACCACCACTACCCACTGGGGGTAATATTATTCATCCCAAAAACTTCCCATATGATGGTGTATTATGGGTTTATTTTTATGATCCGAACTGTTCATTTTGTAAGGTTTGTTGATTACTTTGTGGCTATAAAAAATTATATTAATCGGATATCAATAACTATATGATCGATAATCAAAAAGAATAAACAATAAGTTTTTCTTTTGAGAAATGGCATAAAAAATATGTAATTCGATCATATAGTTATTAATATCCGATTAATATAATTTTTGGCAAGTAGAAATTAATCAATAAACCCTACAAAATGAACGGTTCGGATCATAAAAATAAGGGTCCAGCTTATCTCAAGTTGAGATCAAAACTGGACCCGTCCAATTGGGCCCATGGGGCCCATTTTGGGCCCGTTTTGATAATCCGAACCGTTCAATGTGTAGAACTCGTCGAGTACTACATGCTTGTAAAAAATCACGTTGATTGGATATCAATAGCTATGTGATTTTGTATAAAAAATAGACGGTGAAACAATTAACGGTTGATAAAAAACTGTTTTGTTCACATAACAATTGATATCCGATCAACGTGAATTTTTACAAGCATATAGTACTCGACGAGTTTTATACATTGAACGGTTCAAATTATCAAAACGAAATCCGTAATAAATTCTCACGATCCGAACTGTTCATTTTGTGGCATTTGTTGATTACTTTGTGGCTATCAAAAATTATATTAATCGGATATCAATAATTATATGATCGATAATAAAAAAAAATAAACAATAAAAGTTTTTCTTTTGAGAAATGACATAAAAAATATGTAATTCGATCATATAGTTATTAATATCTGATTAATATAATTTTTGGAAAGTACAAATTACTCAAAAACCGAACGGTTCGGATCATAAAAATAAGGGTCTAGCTTATCTCAAGTTGAGATCAAGACTGGATCCGTCCAGTTTGGCCCATGGGGCTCATTTTAGGGGCTCGTTTTGATAATCCGAACCGTTCAATGTGTAGAACTCGTCGAGTACTACATGCTTGTAAAAAATCACGTTGATTGGATATCAATAGCTATGTGATTTTGTATAAAAAATAGACGGTGAAACAATTAACGGTTGATAAAAAACTGTTTTGTTCACATAACAATTGATATCCGATCAACGTGAATTTTTACAAGCATATAGTACTCGACGAGTTTTATACATTGAACGGTTCAAATTATCAAAACGAAATCCGTAATAAATTCTCACAAATCCAACAATATGATCCAATCCGATCTTAGACTGAACCAAAATGACTGCCTAAAAATAAACCCATAATAGCAGTGACCCTTAATCCTGGTTATATAGATAGAGAGATTAAAAATATGTGAAGTTGGAAGTTGGAAGTTGGGAACCCCATCATCATAATTGTCATCCCATGGCTTTCTCTGCAACCTTGTTACAGTTACAGAGCTCCTTTTCATACACAGCCTCTTCCACCCAGACCCTTGTGAGAAGAAAACCTCTAGCTCTAGCTCTAGGTCTAATTAATCCTCTTCGTTTAGGGGTAATAAGAGCCCTCAAATCCACAGAAGAAGCCGAGAATGAGAAGCCTGCACAGTCCATGAACACGACCCAATCCCAAGACTCCTCTTCCTCCTCTTCCTCCAAACCTTCAACCACAACTTCTACTCTCAAAAAGAAGAAACCCCAATACTCCAGTTGAGTACACTTCCATTAAAATACAAATTATTTATATCATATGTTTCTTCATTAGTTTTGTGTTTAATTAATTAAATATAACTCTTTTACTTCCCTTAAAAGATTGATGACCATAATAAAAATAATCTAATCTTCTTCTTCTTTTTTTTATAATTTTTTTTGTTTATTGTGTGTGCGTGTGTGTGTGGCTATTTCTAATGTCATGCAGTGAAGAAAGGTCAGATTGTGAGAGTGGACAAGGACAAGTATCTCAATAGCATCAATGTGAGTCCAAGTTAGATTTTTTATTTTTTGAAACAGAGCTTGCCCTTGGTGTTTCTGTTTGAGTCAGTAGAAATTAGGGCAAGTGATGTAGTGCCAAAGGCGTTGCGAAAACCTCACACACACGACTTGATAAAAAACACACAACAAAATAAACAAATGAAGTAGAGAATAAGTACAGTACGACAAGAGGAGATCCAGATTTGTGGTTCTCTCAACTTGAGGTACGGCGGCGGACAATGCTGACAATTTTACTAATTCAAAGAGAAAGTTACAAATGTATCTCATACTTTCTCTAATCACAAATGTCTCACTCTTATTTCCACTCAACTTGTCTAGTCAGTTACAAATGAACCACAATAGATTAGTGTTCAAAGATTCCAAATACATTGGTAATGAGGGGAATGAATATTCAAACACATGAACAATGATTAATTCATGCATATACGTGTCATAATGATGATACATGAACCATGAAATGAACTTCGAAATACATCCACCTCCCAATGCATATATCGAGTGCCATGCATGTATCCAATTGAATGCAGTACATGTATACAAATGCTATATATATGTGTATCCAAATGGAATTTGAGCCAATTCCCAACAAGTGGGTGTACATTTGATTCTCCTTAAGGGTTTCATACATTGGGTCACTTGCTTTATTTATGAATGGAATTAAAGTTGTGAGGTCTTTATTTTTTTCAATTGTCCCCCAAACTTTTTTTTTATTTTTTTTATTAAACAAAATGGCATAACTCTACCAGAAAGCATCCAGAAAATTGTAATATTGAAAGAGCATATCATATAATATAACCAAACTGATGATTACTTTGGTCTACCTTTTCAACGTGTTTTGCAAAATTCAATTTTAGGCATTTATGCTATTTAAAGTGCTCTGCTTGAATCGTGGCCATGGAAGTTTTTATGTTTATTGGGGGGTAGGGTAGTAGTCTTTGATCCTTTTCAGATGTTCTTTTTTTTTGGAAGCTCCCTCCCTTTGTTGGTCTCTTTTCTTGCCAACTGTGGGTGTTTTTATTTTATTGCTCTAAGATTGGTATTGTTTACCTGTTTCTTGGGAGTTTCACCTTTCTGTTTTAAGGGGTTTCTGGTTTGTTTTGTTGTTTGGCTCTTGATTGATGTTTTTTCATCTAGTCTTTTTCTTTTCATGCTTCTATACATCAATAAAATCCCTTCTTTGCTAATCCAAAAATAAAAAATTTAAAAAATTACTGATTTGAATTGTTTGGAAAACACTAAAAAGCGACTTCTCCTTCTCCTTCAGTCAATTTTTCAGTCAATTTAATTCTGAGTTATTTCTATATGCTTGTGTACGTCTGTATGCCCTTTGTGGAAGGACTTATGCAAAGCTTTCAATTGCAAACCCTAGTGTGAAACTATTGTGTGTGTAGTGGATAGTCCGTAGTGCGTAGTGTATGACTTCCATGTTCCTTGTCTTTCACTTTGAAATTTGGTTTTGGCGTGCCTTTCTTTAGACATCGGCAAGTATGTATGTAAATGCAGATAGACCGAGTACTAAAGACGTTCGTTTTTCTTCATCTTCTTCTTCTCGTACTTATATATATGTGTGTGTATCAATCAGTATTTATCTGTTGGGCATCCACCTTACTACAAAAACTATTGTGTGTGTAGTGGATAGTCCGTAGTGCGTAGTGTCTGACTTCCATGTTCCTTGTCTTTCACTTTGAAATTTGGTTTTGGCGTGCCTTGCTTTAGACATCGGCAAGTATGTATGTAAATGCAGATAGACTGAGTACTAAAGATGTTTGTTTTTCTTCATCTTCTTCTTCTTGTACTTATGTATATGTGTGTGTATCAATCAGTATTTATCTGTTGGGCATCCACCTTACTACAAAGGCTTGGATTACATATACGAAGACCGCGGGGAGGTACTTTCCTACTACCTAATAATAGTACTTACTACAAGCTTACGTACACTTTGCACCTTGAATAGTAGTAATCCAGTAGTAGTAGTAGTATATACCAACCAACCAACCATTAATGTTCATCTTCTCACAGAGTCTCTGTTATTAGGTATTGGATTTACGTATCTTTGAGACAGGAGAATATGCACTTGTAAGTAGTACCCTTCTTTTTGTGATCTCTCTTGAGTATCAAGCATATATATATATATTATGTTCTTCCATTACAGCATAACATAGCATGGCAGATTCAATTACAACATAGCATAGCATAGCATGCTTAAATTATTCAAACAAACCGTACAACTAAAATCTTCAGACCTTTGTTGTTCACACATACCTTGGGAGCCCCACCCAAAAACAAACCATAGTTTCGTAGCAAATGCAAATACAAATACAGTGGAGATTTCAAATCTGAAATCCCACAACAGCCAGCCAATTTAACACGCATCCTTTGTTATATATATATATATATTTCAAATCTAGGTTCTTTTATGGTTTGAGGATGGTTGAGTTAGGGAATGGGTTGAAGGAAGATGATGAAGTTAAGGATAATAGTGTCCTTTTACATATGAATCTGACTTTGACTCTATTCATTTATTTACTTATTTATTTCGGCTCACTTTCTAAATCTTTGCATGTGGCCCAACGTTTGGTAGTTTTGACAGAAATGTAACGGGTGCATTTTAGTTTAAAATCATAAAGGATGTATTTTCTTTGAGCCATAGGAAGGTAAAGTGCTATATCCTTTATTTTCTTTGAGCCATAGGAAGGTAAAGTGCTATATCCTTTAACCATAAGGGGATTATGTGAATTTTTCCCATATATATATATATATATATTGAATAGATAAGAGATTTATCAGAAAATAAATAAATAATGAATATATATGAACTGCACCGGCTTGGCTTCCAACAGATATGCTTATCAAGGTTAGGTACACCCGCCCATGGATTAACATTTATTATTTTTATTATTATTATTATCAAACAAAGGTCAGTTACTCCATATATAATATAAATATAAGTTATAACCCAATTGAAATTGATACTTGAGAGTCACTGGCAGCTTTTATAGAGTAGGCGGCCAATAATTGTTTTTATTTGCTTGCTGCTTATCTTCTTATCTGCCTTGCCTTACCTGCAGTCTGACAGGCTCAATTATGAGAGAATGTAACTAAGGAGCTTATTCTTCCTCCTCCTCCTCCTCCTACACATTCAAACATCAGACCCCATCAAGTCCATTTCTTTTCTCAGGATTCTTAATTTCCATTATTCTTGCCATGGATTGGTTGCTGCTTCTATCGTATCAAAATGTTATATATCAATTTAACTTAGCCTTCTCGATTATTATTAAAATTACGATTGCCATTACATGGTACATGGTGCATGGCTGACAAATGCTATTTTCTTCTTTTCAATCTTCTCTACTGCTGCTTTTGAATATAAATAGAGGAGAAATAAAAATAGAAATTAAATGCAGTTTCTCAAAGATAGGTCATTTCCCATTTTTGTAGTAACTTTTGTACTGGAAACAATGGTATCTCCAATTATAACTCTTCTTAGAGGTAAAATATATCTCTGCGTTTTGATAAAACGGATATGACTGCTATTGATGGTCCAATACTAAATAAACTGAGCATCTCCTTTAGATGGAAGAATATTTTCCTTGAAAAGAATTTTTGTACCATCAGCTAGACCTTGAAGAATTCCCAAAGAGCCGCCATATTCAAGACCAGAGGGTGAGTCAAGGACTAAGATCAAGCCAAAATGTGTAGTTGGTGGACAAGAGGTGAATATTTTTGTACTATCTGTTGTTTGTATCGAGGGACGGAGAAGGCTAGATTAGATCCTTTCCTTGAACCCATACGTGTTTCTATGGTCTTATTGTAACTCGTTTGTTTGAAAATATTATTAGAAAAACAAGATAGTGTATGGGGTTTCACTAGAAATGTGGGCGCTGGTAGGGGTTGGTGGAGGCAGAGGGCAGTGGTTAGAGAATCCGGATCCTCGGTGCCCCTTTTCTGCTGCACAACCCTGTAGCCCCCAAAACGACATCATTTTGGGGGGTTTTTTGTTTTTTTTTCTTTTCTTTTCTTCTTCTTCTTGCCAAATTTAGAGAGAGAAAGCAGAGAGAGAGAGGTGGGTTAACTGGACTTGAACTAGATACTGAAGGGTAAGTTGGTCGTGAGTTTCCATCAGCCAGATTTGTAGATTACACACAAAATTACCTCACTTTGAGATAGAAAATTCTCATCACAAAAAAAATTCCAAATTGAACCCATTAAACCCAGTGTAAATCTCATCAACATTCCGATCTTGAAACACGAAAAAAAAACCCAAATCACATCCAAGATTGAAATTGAAAACCCAAAACCCAGTACAATTCATATCAAAATTATCTGACTTGAAACCCAAGATTTGCTTAAAAGAGTACATGTTTGTGTGTGTATGTATGTGATTACCTAGATATGGAAAAAGATGTCGGAAATCATCATCAACATCAACATCAACATCACAGATCCAGATCGCTGCTGGGTTCATAAACATCAACAAAAAAAAAAAAAAATCATCATCATCAAGATCAAGATCAACAAGGTTCTGCAAATCCAGATCATCAACATCAACAAAAAAAAAATATAAATTTGTTCATCAACAAGGTTCTGCAGATCCAGATCAACATTCCCTTCATCTTCAGATTTTGCCCTTCATCTTCAGTTTTGAACATCATCATCATCTTCATCAACAATCAAATCCAGATCTACTGGAAAGGGCGACTGATCACCGACCCTCGTTCTGTTTTTTTTTAGATATAAAGATATATATAGATATAAAGATATAAAGATATATATATATATATATATATATATGGATGAACCCAGCAGACCCTCGTTCTGTTTGTTTTTTTTTTTGGAAAATTATCGATTTCACTCGAAGTTTGATGAAATTGTTAAAAGATAAAATATGGGGAAATTACTCATAGGTCTCATGGGAAACATGTGATCTCCATTTAATCCCATAACTTTTTCACTACACCCAAAAGTCCTTTCCTCTCTCTCTGCTTTTTGCTTCCCTTCCTCTCTCGTTTTTTTTTCTACATTTTTCTGTCACCGTGTTTGTCATGGAAGAGGACCACCGGTGATCATATCTTTCTCCATTGATCGGGGTTCATTGATAACCACCAAGCATTGAAATCAACTTCGACCGAAGAAGATGAATATATTTTCCGACGAAGAATGAATGGATCTACTTAGATCTGATATAGATCTACTCAGATCATCATCAGATCTGAGTAGATCTACACATTTGATTAGACATCCGTCTTTCCCCTTCGATCTCTTTTTTTTTTTTTTTCTCTCTCTGCTATACACTTCGTTTTTCTGTTCTAATGGAGAAAATTTCGAATTCTGAACAAGCAGTTTTCGAGTTTTAGTTACAGGCGGTGAAAACTGTAAAATTTTCAGTTTCAAATTTTTTTTTTGTGCTGGAATGAATCATGGTTTAAAACTATAAAATTTTGCTTTTTATAACATTCTTTAGAACCTGTAAAATTTTACAGTTTCATAACATGTTTTTTAAATTTTTTTTTTCCGGCAATATTCTAGACATTCCGGTGAGTTTTCGGCTACCGTTAAATGAAAGTCCGACGGTAGTAAGATGCGAACAGTGTCTATAAATTTTTTTTTAAAAAAAAAAGATTTTTTGGTAACAATTAAAAATGTGTTGGACTAATTGGTGCAAGTATTTTGTTTTGGGATTAGTTGGGTTTTGAACTTGTTACATGAGACTTATCAGTAAGTTCCCCATAAAATATTTGAAATGGGTTTTATTCATCTTTGCATCTTCGCAATGGATTTGAAATGGGTTTTCTTCATCTTCATTTTGGTCCCCCCCTCTGTCCTCATCTTCGCAACATCTCTCTCTGCTTTCTCTCTCTAAATTTGGCAAGAAGAAGAAGAAGAAAACAAAAACAAAAACAAAAACAAAAAAACAAAAAAAACCCCAAAACGACATCGTTTTGGGGGGCTACAGGGTTGTGCGGTACGAAAGGGGCACCGAGGATCCAGATTCAGTGGTTAGAAGGCTGGTTGTGTAGAAGAGGAGAGAAAAGAGGAGTGAAGCAAGGGTGATTTAGAATGGAGGGCGATTTAGGATTAAACAACTGGAAATGGGACAGTCTCGCAATACTCTAATTGACAAAAATATTAATTATCTTTGTATGGTCGCCACTGTCCATTTGTAATAGTTCCTGTCTCAATGGGGGAAATTCTATTTTGTCATTGGAGCATGATGGGAGGTCGGCATTTTATATTATTGGAGCCATGAAGACTCATGTAACAAGGTCATGTGAACAATCAAAAAATTCTAAAGTAAATGTATACATATAATATTAAAAAAAAAAATATTGATATATAAATAAAATTAAAACATAATATATATATATATATATATATATTGAAAATGTGTATGTCAACGTGATAAAATCCATCAGACCGAGCATGGTATTCTCATTACTTCAGTACAAATATACTTCTAACATGCTAATATATAAATGCCAGTATTTTGTTTTGTTTTGTTTCGTTTTTTCTTTCTTTTCATTTCAGGACTTCTTTTGCTATGCTATACAAATACAAAATAATTAGACTATTGTGTTCATTTCATTTAACAAAGGTACTAAAAATAATAATAATAAGACCCATTCAACGAGTTAATCACAACTAGCATTTCTATAATATTCAAACCCAAAAATTTAGAAAGAAACGAAAGAGGTAATATTTATTTCTAGAAGAGTTTATCTTATTCACGGTTGTGCGGTTAATCCAGCAATTTACGGACATCCAATCATCTAATGACATGTCACCAATAACTCTGGCATAGATAGAGATGTCACTACTTCATTGGTTGTCCGTAACCACCACCACCGCTGCCACCAATAGCTCAAAAAATAGTGTCGGTATAAGCAATATAACCCCCCATGCAAATTAACAACAAACAATTCACAAACAGTATATATATATATTTAATCATCATCTTGACCACCTTCCCATTTACATCAATCAGGAGCCAGGAGTTGAGATAAAGATACAGATAAAAGATTGCTACAACATCGTCAAGGAATTTACTCAGTTACTTGACCTATATAAATTCCTCTCCCCAACTCATCATCCCTTTGTGTTGCCATCCAATCAAGCTCAAGGGATAAACAAACTAGCAACTCTTCTTTCTATCTTTACCATTCAGCCCGACCAAATTCTATTCTTGGTGAGAGCAAAGAAAATTGTCAAACTCTTACATTTCATGTATGTTTGTCTCCCCCCCCCCACCCAAAACTCCTGCAACGCATTTTGGGATGGTACATACGAGAGATTTCCCTCCATCATCTTAATAATCCCCAATCAAATGGGTCTTTCTCTTGGGGATCCACTGGGGGGCGTTTGGGCTTTAAACTGGGGGATTTCTCGCCATGGGTCAAGAGAGAACTTTGTGTTGGATCTCGTGGGAAACAATGAGTAGTCATTAAAATTGTAACCACTATGCCCTACCAAAGAAAAAGATGGATGCGGAGGAGACAGAAAACAACTCTTGTATGCTGGTCCAGATTGTCGCAATGGGCTTGAACATGGAGACACCGGCAAAGATGTGATCATTCTTGCACTATCCCTGTGTGCACCAGAACATAAGGTTGAAGTTATTACAATGTTTTCAAAGTCATATGATAAAATCAGCTGAGATGAATAGTAAAAGAATCTTAGGAAAGTTTCTTTTTGGTAAATTACAGTGAGGTTTGGGTTTAATATAAATTGTCCCTCCCCACATTTCAAAAATTATACTGCACCCCCAGTCAAGGGCATTACATGTTTTCTGTCTTTTAAAAAGACAACATGTAATGCCCTTGATACCCTCAACTACAAGGGTGAACTTCCTGTATTTCTGTCCATTATCTCTCTCTCTCTCCCCTGCTTCCTTTTCTCTCCCTAGTTTAAAACAACTGTAAAAAACACAAAACTGCCACCCCTACTGATGCAATATAATCTCACATGAAGATGAAGGTGGCCAAATTTGTTACTATAATTTAGTACGAGGGCTATCTGTTTTGGAAAGTGGGTGCTTGCAAGCTGCTTCTAAACTTTTTAATGTAGTGGCTTCATGTAGGACATATGTTAATAGGTGGCTGCATGTAAAGTTATGTGTCACTACAGTGGGTGCATGTCTTACACTTGTCTCTTTGTTATTTTATAGTTTTTCTACTCCGAGGTACTTCATTATAAATAACCTCCTTCCGTACCCATACATACTGTAAACCCCAAGTTGGTTGGTGAGCTATGACTCCATGTATCTTCCTGCCTTCTCTTCATTCTCTTCTTTTCCTCCCTTTCTTTCTCTCCTTGTGGATTCAAGGCCCCTATTATTTTCCGTTATTTTCCAGGTTACAGCAGAACAAAGTAAGTGCTACCTCCCCACAACCATCACCAACACCCAGCCCACTGGCCACCACCACCATCCCCTACCCCCTACAGCCACCAGTTCACCATCATCCCCATCTTCATTTTACCCACCCTTCACCGCCACCATCAGCCCCTACAGCCACCGACCCGTCATCATCCGCATCTTCGACCCACCCTTCACTGCCACTATCACCCACCTCATCCCTCCACTACCACCATCCCTCCATCCCCACCTTCGTTCAACCCACCCCTCACTGGGTTTGTGCTGACAGAGCCTCCGCCAACAGATTTTGTGGGCAGATCCTGTGTGGAACAAGTGTTTGATGAAAGTCCCAACTGAATTTGTGTGTTTTGCCATAGTCGGGGGCTAATTTAAAAGCTTCACCAGCGTCTGATGCTATTTAACGACAATAACAATAGGATGTTCATGCCTCAACAAATCCAAACTATGCTTGTCAGTGCTTGGGTGTTGTTTATTGAATCCCTCAGGTATGGGTAGCTTCAAGTGTCAACACCCATTCCCCATACCTCCATGCCTGCAAGTAGCCAGGGAATCTCAATGCTAATAAGTGGTTCAATTGTTTGTTGAATCTAGAGGTGGTGGTGATTTGGTGGTTTTGTTTGTTTTTTGTGAATTTCTCTCCAGAGTTTTTTTATTTTTTTATGAGTTTTGTTAATGAGTGCCCTTAGGGCATTTGATAAGAAACTTGACATGCTTGTACATAATGCATCGAAGTGCGTGTAACATGTAATGCACAATCAATTTAAACATTGTTAACCAATGTCCTTAGGACATTCATTAACCAAATCCTTTATTTTATTTTATTTTATATGGTGGTGTCAGTCTCAAAGCAGTAGAGGTTGGTGGGGCTTTTGTTTTTTCGATTTGGTGGTGGTGGTTCATACTTGTTGCAATTTGTCACAACGAAAGAATGAAATTGATTATACATTTGCGAGGAAAGAGAGAGAGGAGGGAGGGGGAAAACAAAAACCGAGGAGGGAAACATGGTGGAGGGGCAGTTGGATCCAGTAGGTTATGGTTGGTGTGATCTGAGGTGGTGACAAGAGGGGTTGGTGGTGGAGAGTGGTGCTGCCCTGAGAGGAGTGGTTGGGAGCTACTAAGAGAGAGAGAGAGAGGGAGAGAGGTGGAAATATATGAAAAATGCGAATTAGAGACTATGCAAAGTTAGGGTCAAAATTGGCATTTTAAACGATTTGTTGCTTGACATCATTAAAAATTGTGAAGTCAATCGACGGTAGACTAAAAGAGGGGTGATGTGTAATGCGACCATCAGTCTCAAGGAGGAGGATGTAATTTCCAAAAGATAAGGGCACTAATGTAATGGAGACAAACCTCATGGCATGTCAGTGTAATTTATCCTTTTTTTATATATTGACATATATGATTAGTTGTCCTTTTTTCTTTGGGTTAATTGGTGTTAAGTCCCTTTAGATGATATACTTTAGATGCATAATTCCCATACATAATCTTTTAATCCATGCAGTCCCACTTAATGTGATTTGTGTGAGATGGATCCCAATTTTGAATTTATACACTTTTTTTATTACCCTTTTTACCCTCAATTTTAAAAGTCATATCAAGTTTGTATTACAAAGACAATCGTTCCAATTTTAATAAAATGATGTGCGGAGATCATGCAGATGAAGATCATTGCAGAGCTCAATTTTCTATATCGTTTTCTCCATTTCTCTGTTCTTATTTTTCAGTAAAGCTTTCTTATCTTGATGATTTTTTGTCATTTTTGATAGTCAATGTTGGGATTTGCCAGCATTCCCCTCCCCTCCCTTCCCTCAACGATTTACCTCTTTGCCACTACTAAATTTGATGACCTTCACTACAAAATTTCACAATAAAGCTCTTTATCCTCACCCTTGTTCCCCAATGGAATTTTTTGTAAGTCAGTTTTGTATTTTCAGTGTAAAAAAGTATGAAAGGTCATACTTTTTGTAGAATGATTTTTGTATTTTCAGTCTAAAGAAAGTGTGAATGTTCACACTTTTTATTAGATGATTTTTGTAATTTCAATGTAAATTTCACAGTTTTTATTGAATAATTTAAATGTGTCATAGTAAAAGTTTATTTGATCAAACGTTTCACAGTTGCATCTTTTGCATGTGTAACAGTTTTAATCACACTTACAGTCTTTACACAGTTACTAGAAATTCACACTTTCAATAATTAAAAGTGTTAATATTTACGCTTACAACTTTTACACTAAACCAGAAATCCACATTACAACTGTCATGATTTTCTCTTAAAATATAGATTTCGTCATCATTTTTGACATTATATAAATATAAATTTCATTCACATTAGCTACATGATTTTTATGAAGATAGACCATGAAGGAATCTACAATTTATGGTATTGTTATTAACAGAAATGCAGTTAAAATCCTTCCAATAATGTCGAGATATAATAAGAAATCGTATTTCTAATTACATCAGAAAAAGTCGAGAATTGATGTTAGTTTCTATAGCCGTCAAAACCTTATGTTGGCCCTTTTTGTCATTATGCTGAGAGTGGGACCCGGTTAAAAAATATGAAAGGGACCAAAAATGGTATATAAGGCAGGTTAGGGTTAAACTATTTACCTCGGACTCATCAAAGCTCTTGAGGTTGTTGTGACCACTGGTTTTGTCAAATGGCCTCCATCAAAAACATTTGTATTTGTCCGGTTCGAGCGTAGCTCTGATGCTGTCTGCTTCAAAGTAAAAGCAGCAAAGAAATTAGTATTAAGACAGCAAAACTTCAGTATAGCAAGCATTCAAAATAGGAAAATCTTCACCCTTTTTCGAACATTAGTTAATCAGCTAAGAATTTGAAATTTTAAGGATTTGGTGAGTACATAGAATATCACATCTTAGGGAATGATTCAGTACAGCAATATTTCATCCAGATATCAGAGAAGATTACTAATAAAGCTGAAGTTGCTATTGGGTAATAGAATGTGATAAATTATCATCAATTCTTGATCATCAAATTACAAGGATCCTTAACTAGATTGTATTAACTTATGCAAACTAGATTCCATTCTTTGTTCATTTGAAGAAATAAAACAGTAAGTTTTCTATATATATATATATATATCATATAGGTAACAAAGCTTCATATTATATGTTACAATTGGCTATATGCATCATGTTTCACCCAAACAACATCAAACTTGGGGGAATAATGAACACCCAAATTAGTGAACCAAGTTCCACACAGATCTTTGCTTACATCAACTCTCTATTTCATATATTCAAACCAAAAATATTACTGAAAGCTCTTCCAACAATTGCCTCGCATGAAAAATAAAATAAAATAAAATAAAAAAGTTTCAAAGCAGGAAACCTAAATATGTGACCTAAATACAAGTTAAAAAATCCAGGTGAGCCATTCAGCAGAAACATATAAATTCTTGAAGGCTTTACCGGTGTGCGACTTCCATCACGGCGAGGAAAGGCTTCCTTGGTTAAGTTGATGTTGCCAACTCTTGTAGTCCCTTGGTCTCGAACAAAAGGGTGATCTAGGAGTTGGAAGGCTGTAGGGCGTGCTGATGGGTCCCGTTGTAAGCAAAGCTTTAAGAAATTTTTGGCATCATTTGAAAGGTGGTCAGGAATTTCTGGAACATCCTTGCTGTTTCCAATTTTAAATATTGCAGCTACCTGTGGGTTTCAAAAAATGAGCAAAGTTTTTGGTCTCACAAACACTTTAACCCAGGCCTTAAGCAAGATGAATTCCATAACAGCAAAGCAGTATCTCACCCCTTCATAACGACTCCAAGGTGGTTTTGATGTTGCCATTTCCAAAATTGTGCACCCTAAGCTCCAAATATCCACCGGAAGGCTGTACCCATTTGTATTCATTATGACCTTAGATTGGATAAAATCATTAGTACACAGAACTAATAGGTATAAAGCTTAAATGGAGAAAGGAAAATGTTTCACCAAGTTGCTGTTGCATGATGCGTTTGCATGTGTGCGCAAGAGAGAGAGAGAGAGAGAGAGAGAGAGAGGTACCTCAGGCGCCATCCAGAAAGGGCTTCCTTTGAAAGAAAGCATTGAAGAACAAGCAGTTATCTGCTTTAGAAAAATTGAAAATTAACCCAGTTTTTAATAATTAATTGAACAGGAAATATATTCAAATCATTTCTTGGATTTTATCAAGACCAAACATGACCAAATTATAGAATTGTTAGGCCTGGACCAGCTTTGCAGCATTTTGATGAGTCATGACAGGTTCATGGGTCATGGGTGAAAATATTCATCTTCATCATTTAATGAATAAAATAAATTTTTTGTTTATTATAATGTTTACCTTCCATGCCATTGTTTACATGATCATTGTGTGCGGATCAAGGATTTGAGGAGGATTTTTTGGAGGAAAAGGAAAAAGGAACGGAAAAGTGAATGAAATAGAAACTAATTTTCATTTTTCCCTTCCCTATTCCTTTCCTTTCCTTCCACAAATCCCCCTCAAATCCTTGATACAAATACAACCAATAAGTTTACAGAATTACAATTGAGAAGCCATGTTCTTAAGAGTTAAAATGGTAGACTTTTTTGTGTGTTTGATAGAGAGCAAGCTTAATGAATGTGAACACATGAATATTCGGTATAGAGTTTTAATTACCTGTTAAATAGATATTTACTGGTTACAGTAGTGCACATTATCCTTAGACCTAATATCATGGTTTTCTTTTGTGTACTATGAGCATTGCTATACAGAAACGTAACAATCTCTCTCTCTCTCTCTGTGCTAATCTCTGGCTCTCAATCTTGAAAATCTGGATCTGAATTTTTTATTATGAATTTCTAATTTTCTGGTTCCTTCTCTTGTGCAACGGTCATCGTAGTTATAGAGTGCCATCTATACAATTAGATATTCTTATCTTCAATTTGAATTTAAATAAATTTATGATAACACTGTTCAAATCCAAACACAATGCTATCATATCATGTATTTCAAATATGACTAATCGTATTGATCTTCTAGAATTTTTCCTCTGCAACATTTTCCACAGTAGGCTCTATGTGTGTTCATCCCTAATTGGGTCCATTGTTCCTTGAACTTTATAGACTACACATGCCACTTATCTTATACAGGTTATGAAGATTTTGAGTTTAGGGTCTCACCAGCAAATTGAACCCAAACCAAGCCAAGTAAAAATCTTCACCTAGCTTCAAGTTCTTTAGACATCATTCAATTGAAATTTATGTGCCAATATTGCGTCAAATACCAAACCAAACTAAGCTTTGTGTCCCAATCAAGTGGGGTGAGGTCGGCTACATAAATCTTTTTTCACCATTCAGCTCTATCAAGGGCTACATACTCTGTTAAATTAAATAAATTCATATCTTTTTTACTAACACATCCCATGTCAACTTAGGAATTCCCCCTCTCCCTACCATCTATGCTTATAACTCTTCCTTATTGTTGCATCTATAGTCTTCGTTGTACTTGTACATGCCCAAACCATCTTAATTTATTCTCTCTTAATTTATCTTCAATAGATGTTATTCCTATCATTTCACGAATATATTAATTTCTAATTCTATCTTTTCTAGTCTTACCACACATCTATCCAAACATTCTTATCTCAGCAACAACACCCAATTTATGCCCATATTGTTTCTTGGTTGCTCAACACTCGGTCTCACAAAGCATCCCTAATTTTAGAATTGTTCTATAAAATTTTCCTTTCAATTTTGTTGACATTCGTCGATCATATAATATGCCAAACGCACTCTCCTCCACTTGAGGCAACTAACTTTGATTCTATGAATCACATCACCTCTAGCCTGACCATCCTTATTAAAAATCGAAACTAAGTAACGAAAATTTTTGCAATTTGTTATCTCCTCATTTTCAATCTTCACTTCTCCATTCTTTCCACTTCTACTACTTCAAGTTCAGATAACTATGCAAAATTATAATAAGCTCATTTAGATTTCATTTCCTTGGTCAAGAAAATGACCTTTGGGTCTTCACCTTGTAGTGTAATAAAAAAATCATTTCAAACTCGAAAAAAACTGATAAGTCTATTTTGTCATTTTATCAGTACAACTGCCTAGGCTGCTCTGGTTCAAATAACAACGCAAAATTATAATGAGCTCATTTATTTTTTTTATTTCCTTTGTCCATTAAGGAGAAATTGGAATTCATAACTAATTTAGCATAATAGTTGCGTAAGATTCCAACTTTTAACCCTTGCTCCATTTTTGCAGCTTACACATAGAATTACAACATACCAGTCCTTTACTTTCTTACTTGCTATGTGGCATCTGTGCATGTTAATAAATAATCGAAATCTCATATATTTTCTGTTCAGTTTGATAGGAATGAACTTTATGTTCAGGGTGCAAACATGAGACATACATGTTTGGCCATGCCAAAGTCCGCAAGCTTGATTTCACCCATGGGATCTACTAATATGTTTGCCCCTTTGATATCCCTGGACAGTAAAAAAATTGGAGGAAAAAAAAAGTCTCCTTGAGGAAGAAGGAAATGCACAGAAAATTATTTCACGATTATAGGAAGTGTGACAATGAATTACCTATGCACAGTACTCCGTCCATGTAAGTAAGCAAGCCCAGAGAGAATCTGTCTAGTGTAATTTTGGATAACAGGCTCCCTAAAGGGTCCATATTCTTGAAGTAATTTGTGGATGGAACCACCAGAGACATATTCCAAATAAACAGACAAAGTTTCTTCACCCTGAGAGATTGAAAACCAGAATTATTAAAATATTCAAGCTACGTCTGACATTCGTAGTTATTATCAGGATTGGATAGAGTGGGCAGGCCAAGATAAGGATCTTTGTATATATATAAATAAATATTTGAACAAGAAGAGGTTCCAATCATGAACTAGCTCATACCAGTTCACTTCCATAGTATTGAACAATGTTTGGATGCGAAAGATGACGAAGCAAAGTGATCTCCTGTTGACAATAACAAACATTTTACAGATTTAATCAACAATCACATTACAAATTTCAAAAGTTATTCACAGAAGGGTCAGTACGAAACTAAAAACATATGTGAAGTTGGCACAAAGCAAAATAATTCAACAAAGAGAGATGAAAAGAAAACCTGGTTCAGTTGCTTCAGACATTCTTTTGATGTCCGATCATCCGCAATTACCCTGACCTCTTTTATTGCGCACAGTTGCCCGCTCTCACTGTTAAAATCGCCAAATACAACATTAAGAAGATATGTCAGATGGAAAACTCATCAGAAAAAAAATTAGGTACCATGTAACAATCTTGCTAAAAATGCATTAAATGCTTTCATACTTGCTTTTTCTTTGTAAGCACTAACAACAAACCAGGATTGAGCATAAATAACGTTTGACTGTAAACTCCGAAACTCAAAACAATAATCTTGAGTTTTTTTTTTATTTTTTTTATTTTTTTATTTCAAATTAATGATCAAAAGAAAGAATCATCATTACCTGTTAAATCCAAGGTAAACATGCCCAAAAGTGCCTCTTCCTAGAAGCCTTCCTCTCTTCCATTTTGACAAATTAGAGTTCTCAGATACTATACAAGTTCTTGTGTTAGGCAAAGCAGAAGGGCTCGTAGGAGAACCCGGTGGAAGAGGCAGCCGATGGCATTCACCCTTCCCCTCTTCCTGCCTTCCAGTTGGAGACTCCAAACTTGTACCATTAAATCGTGGATGAAGAGGTGATGTGGTGGTGGTAGTCCCTCTTGACCCTGGACCAGGGCTTCTTGGCATTGAGCTGAGCCTGGTCTCACCATGTCCTCTGTAATTGAAACATGACATTGAAAGTAATAAAGCTATCAGCAAAGGCAGTAATTTTTTTCTTTTCTTCTCAATGATAAGGATGAGAATTCACTTGAAAATCCTTCAAATTTGCCCATTCACAATATTTATAATTTCTATCTCCTATTATTTCTTCTAACTCATTCATGGGAATTTACAAGTGGCACTAATCAAATATAAAATTAAGCAAAGTTTGTCATTTGATATGGTTTGCCATATGCAATGTGGACCAACATACAAGTAAGGAGTGAGTGAATCTATCTAGGTAGAAGACTTCTACTAGAAGATGTTGAAAGGACAAGAACAAATCCAAGGACATGGATTGATGAAGCGAAGGAGAGCGTGATTGACTTGGATTTTACTGAGGATATATGGCTTGAATTGTTCCAACAGGAGAATATGAATCCATGCAGTGAACCCCTATTGGGATGAAGGCTTGCTTAACCATTCTATAAAACCTGCCCAATAGAACTATCTTTGACATTTAAAATGATGTCAAATGAATTTGAGAGCAAAAGCACTAGGAATGATAAAGATAACTTCAAACTGAAAAGTTGTACTCCCTAATTTCCGAACAATTTTCCCTCCACCTCACTCAATCAGATCATATACCTGTAGGATTATACGCCAAAACAACAATCACAAGAAAAGACACTGATTCGAGGAGCGGCGCCGGCGGCGGAAAAGCCAAAGTCTAGGAAGCTTTATTTTCTTAAAATAGATTAGTTCTGGAAGCTGACAAGACCTAACAGGAGATCCATACATGAAAACCCATGAGGAAAAGCAATGTAATTTTTGACAGAGTACTTTCCAGAGGGAGATCATGATATATGAGATGGCTGTAAATGACGGACCTTCATTTTTAACCTATTAAACTTACAAGGTTTCCTATTGAATCAACCAATTAGCAAGCTAAATTGAATTGAATCACAGCAAATAATCAAATACCTATGATCAAATCAAACCCTAAATTCGAATTTCAAAAAATTCAAGTAATCAAATCCAAAACAAGAGAGAGCACATACCTGAAAATACTAAATTGGGCATGATCAAGATGAGTCTGATCATCAGAAGACCCAGATGAGCTCACACTCGAGGACACCGAAACAGACCCAGATCCGAATCCAACCCCAACAACCCCAACCCCAACCCCAACGCCATGATCAATCCCCCCCAAAGATGGGGTAGATGAAATCGAAGGCCGCGGCAGAGGAAGGCCACCACTGCTACTACTACCACCACCACCACTACCACTGAAATCCCTGCTGTTCCGAGGCGAATTTCTCGAAACCAAGACTTCGTCAAAGCTATTGGCCTTGTCCTTTGCCCTCTTGTTATCATTTTTGATCGAAGATTTGCTCAAATTTTGGTTACCCCAATCATTTTGTACTAATTCTTTGTTCTTGGTAGATTTTCTTCCCCACCAAGGCATTTTTTTATTGATATTTAACTGGAGACAGACACAGAGAGAGAGAGAGAGAGGGGAAAGGGTTTGAGTATGGGTTGAGAGGAGGAGGAGGAGGAGGAGGATAAACCCAAATACGGAAAAAGGATAAACCCAAGTACAGAAAATTTTTGGCCTCTGGTCTTGTGCTTTGATTTTATATGGATTGGAAGGTGAAGCTAGAGAAAGAAAAGTTCAAACGAAAAAACAAATACACGGTCAGGCTTTTTAGAGAGAGAGAGAGAGAGGAGAGTGGGGGCCAATCTACTGTGCCAAACAGCTCAGCTTGTTGGGGGCGGCCGCCGGTGGTTGGATAAAACTCGAAGCGTGATGTGGCAATTTTTATTGGAGAGAGAGAGAGAGAGAGAGAGAGAGAGATTAGTAGATGAATTTAGAGAGAGAAAAGTGCATTTTGTGTGTGTGTCTTGTCGTGCCTCCCCCACTATGACGACGCCTGTAATTGTGTCTTGTGTTAAAAAAGAGCATCTGAGGAAAAATCATTTGGTAAAAAGTTCATTATCTATATGCATGCATGGTGCCTTTTAGGACGGAAGTTCAAATTTAATGTTTTTTTTTGTTGATCATAAGGATTGTTTCGGAACTTAGTTATTTTAATTAATTTTTTAATATTCTATAAACATATATATATATATATATAACACAAAATAAAAATAATAGTAATTCACTTTTTAATGTTGAATTTTTGACTAAAATAATATCTTGTCAAACTTACATGCATTGTACTTTTTGTGATTGGTAAATTTAAATGGTGGTAAGAATAATTCTTGATTTTTTTTAATATATATTATGTTAAAAAAAATTTAAATGTTACAAAAGTATCTCCCATAGTCATTGCCAAAATGACAAAGTCAAAAACTCTACAATGTTAAAATGCCAAATTTTGACTATAATACTCGCTCAGTATCTTGCTATCTTGCTATTTTGACACAATAGTTGATCTCAAATAACAATCGTTCAATTTTTTTTGCTCTTCCTTAAAAATTAGCCATTAATCGAGATGAGCTGAGATTCTTTCCATTACATGATTCTGATAGAATATCTACATTACATCATTTAAGAGTCTGTAAAATAATCTTAAAAGTTTATAACTATTTTATATTTTAAAATAATTATTATAAATTATTAAATAATATAATAGAATCCCTCCATTACAAATATGTAACAATGAGAATCACAATCCCCATTGATCTAACTAATCCTCTAGAAGCTACACACATAACAAATTTCAAAAGAAATATCCCATTATAGTAATCCTCTTTGTCTCCCTCTATATCTCACTAAACTTATTTGTTTCTCTCAATCCCCTCTCAACCTATCCCCTTTTTCTTCTTTTCTCACAAATCACAAGCTATGTCCATCTCTCTCGCATAATTGACCCTAAATCCCCAAATCACAATCGACTATGAAGATGGCAATCAACAATTTGGAAGACCTATTGATTTTGGTAATCTCAACGATGCCTCAAAACAAAAGAATGAAATGAATTACTTAGCTTACTAATTAATGAGGTAGAGACCATGTATATATAATATATTCATAATATAATTTAGGAAACAATATACATAAGGTAAGATTCTTATAATCAAAATAATTCCTATTCTAATTTTCGTTCTAATTTTCATATTCAAACATAATATTTTGATTTCTATATTCAACACTCTCCCTCAAGCTGACATGAAGATATTCAACAAACGCAGCTTGTCAATGGAAGACTGGAGCAAAGTTGGTCTCACAAATTTTGTGACCATATTTGCCAATTGCTGAGAAGAAAAAACAAAGGGTGGACACACAATGCCAGTCCGAACCTTTTCTCGAATGAAATGTATGTTAACCTCGATATGCTTGGTACGTTCATGAAGTACAGAATTAGAGAATAACATAATGGCAAATTTGTTATCACAAAATAAAGAGAAAGAAACAGTTTCCTCAAAACCCAACTCTGTCAGAATAGAGCGAATCTAAAGAATTTCACATGTCCCATGTGCCATAGCTTGATACTCAACATTTGTAGAAGACCTAGAAACCACTTCTTACTTTTCCATAAGATAAAATGATCACCATAAAAAGTATAGAAGCCAGAAACGGAACGCCGATCAATCCTAAATCCTACATCGGTGAAACAAGAGAGCCCAAATTGGAGACCAGCGATAAAGAATAATTCCAAGCCAGGAAAAGTTTTTAAATACCTCAAAATATGATGAACCACGTCAATGTGCTCTTTACAAGGTGCATGCATGAACCAACTCATAACACTAAAGGCAAATGTCAAATTAGGTCTAGTGTTTGTCAGATAAATGAGGCATCTAACAAGAAGCTGATACATGCTTGCGTCATCCAACAACTCACCAAACTCTAATGAGAGTTTAATATTATGATCCATAGGAGTAGAAGCAAGCTTACACCCTAACATACCAGTATCATGAAACAAGTCAAGGGTATACTTTCTTTGAGATAAGAAGATCCCCTTCCTTGAGCGAGCCACCCCAATTCCTAAAAAATATTTGAGACATCTCAAATCCTTAATATCAAAAGTTTGGCCCAAGTCATTCTTTACTTGACCAATGCCAACAGAGTCATCACCTGTGAGAATAATATCATCCACATAAACTAACAAGACTATATATTGACCTGTAGAATTCCGGTAAATGAAACAAATGTGATCGGAGTGGCAGTAAACAAAGCCCATAGATATAATAACAAAACTGAAGTGACCAAACCATGCTCGTAGAGACTGTTTTAGACCATATAAGAATTTGCGTAACTGGCACACTTTCTCCAAATACTCCCCCTCAACCCAAAAATCTGGTGGAGAAGCCATATAAATCGCCTCAAGAAGATCTCCATGGAGAAATGCATTCTTGACATCAAGCTGATAAAAAGGCCAAGAATGAGATACTGCAAGGGAGATAAGGAGGTGTACAAAAGTAAGCTTGGCGACAGGGGCAAAAATGGCACCAAAATCTTTGCCAGGAATCTATGTAAAACCTTTGGCTACCAAGTGGGCTTTGTAACGGTCAACTGAGCCATCAGCGAGGTACTCCATAGTGAACACCCATTTGCGATCCCAAGTGTGATTCTGTTCTAAGGCTGTCATCTTAGTCTGCATAGCTGCTACCCATTTGGGATTTTGAAAGGCCTCAGATATAGAACGAGGAAGGGACACCGACTCAAGCTTGCCAAGAAAAGAATGGTAAGAAGAGGAAACTCTGTCATAGGAAAGCTACTAGGAAATATGATGATAAGTACTACTCAAATAACTCAAACAATTTACAGGATGTCGATCCCGATGTGGGTTACGACAAAGAGGTGTACTTGACCCAAAAATCGAAGAGGCGGCAGAGGGGCTGAGCGTGTGGGTAACGAGAGTATACTTACACTAGAGAAGGAGGCGAAGGTTGAGAAGGAGGAAGGGGGACAACCTCATCCAAAATAGTCACTAGGTAAACAGTGGAAATAATAGGAGGAGAAACCAACAAAGAAGGGTTAGTACTAAAGAAAGGAAGATCCTCATAAAATGTAACATCCAAAGTGTGGTAAAAGTGAGGAGATATAGGGTCATAACACCTATACCCTTTGGACATGGAAGAGTACCCTAAGAAGATACAACGAATAGATTTGTCATCTAAATTTGTGCAAGTGGGACTCCGATTTTGAACAAAATAAGTACATCCAAAGACACGAGGTAAGAGTAGAAACAGAGTGGTGGTGGGCATAAGGGTATGAAACGGAGTGAGTCCATGGAACACATGACTAGGAGTCCTATTAATGAGATAAATAGCAGTAAGGACAACTATATGTCAATAAAACTTGGGAACATCCATACCTTGAAGAAGACATCGGACAATATACATAATATGATAGCTTTTGTGTTCAGCAACACCATTTTGTTCAGGGGTCCGAGAACAAGTAAGTTGTTGAAGAATACAGGTTTGATTAAGATGGGGACAAAATGCATTAGAAATATATTCCCAACCATTATTAGAATGGATAGTCCTAACAATTGCATGAAATTGAGTTTTAACCATTTGTAAAAATTGGACAAAAATGGGAAAGACGTTAGGCTTACGACGAATTAGATAAACTTAAGTGTACCTAGTGTGATCATCAATAAAAGTCACATAATATCTATGACCAAAAAAAGCAGTGATAAAGGAAGGGCCCCAGACATCAGAATGTATAAGATAAAAAGCACTAGGACCACAAGTCATATGAGGGATATAACTAGTACGTGTATGCTTAGACAACTCACAAAGTGTGCCATAATTCTAAAGCTTGAATATTAAAAACACAAGACATGGAAGTAGGCAAAATAGAGGCCTGAAAACTAGCTAAGGAAAGAAAGGAAGGCTCGTCCGGTGGATCACCAAAGTGGTACAGTCCATTACGCTCATAACCCTTGCCAAAAATCCTCTTCGAACTTAGGTCTTGTAAAAGGCAAGAGGAGGGTAAAAAGATAACAGCACAATTAAATTGTTTGGCAAGACGACTAACAGATAAGAGATTGTCACGACCCAACCCCGCCCCTATGGGTTTAGCACCGTAACCGGCCAGTAATCCGAGATTACCAAAGGCCTGCTTAACAGTCAAACAGAATTACAGAGTACAGGGGCTGGCGGAAGCCAATACAGTAATTAAAATATGTCTAATGAGCTGTGACAGTCTGCATGCAAAAAGACTTTTCATATCATATACACATATACAATCAGTACCAAAATAGTATGCACAATATATACAATCATTCAGGACAGGGACTTAATTCCTATTTAAAACAATACAGTACAAAAACATTTAGTCTATACAGAACATAACCAAGAAGGGGGAAAAGTAAAACACCCCAAGAGCCCTAGCTTGACAGGCTTAGAACCTCGCAGTGAGTCACAATGGTTGGCTTTGACAAAAGGGAGTCTAACCCAAGCTCCTAGCTCCAATCTGGTGCCTGAACACCTACATATATATATGAGCAGCGAGCTAAAGCCCAGTGAATAACATAATGCGTAAAGAGGTTAAGAATGAATGTCCTTTCAGTATTGAAAACAGTCAATTGATTCAATGTATCAATCATTCAGTCATATGTGGTACATCCATTAGCAGAACAGTACAGTAAACAGTAGGTCTTGAAAGACCGAACAGTCAATGATGGCCATCATAACAGTAAACAGAAGTTCCAAAATAGGAACTGACAGAGATCTCTGTAACAGTAGCAGTAACAGTAACAGTAGCAGTAACAGTAACAGTAATAGTAGTTGCTAAGGATAGGAATGGCAACGGAGCGGGGCGGGGCCGGGGATGCCACTCCCCGTCCCCGATCCCCGATGACAAAAAACTCTCCGGCCCCGGCCTCGATCCCCGACGGGAAACCCATCTCCTCCACCATCCCCGCCCCCTAACGGGGATCGGGTTTCCCCGACCCCGAAAAATCCCCGCCAGATCTGTTCTAACACACACAAGAACAACAATAAAAAAAATGTAAGAGGGAGGGAGGGATGTGAGAGACGTGGTTCTCAATTCTGAACAACAGATTCAAAAACCAGTTTAAAAAAAAAAAGAAAAAAGAAAAAACAGATTCAAAAACAGATCTACCACAAATTTGTTCATCAACAAACGCAATTCCCAATTCTCAATAACAGATCTACAACAAATTTGTTCATCAACAATAATCATCAAAAAAATGTAATCTATATATGAACAACACTCGATCAACAACTTAAAAAAAAAAAAAAATTTGTTCATCAACAACAGATTTGTTGATTATACACACACACACGCACACACATATATATATATATATATATAGAGAGAGAGAGAGAGAGAGAGAGAGAAAGAGTTGTTCAGATCCGTGGCTTGACGGTTCACGAACCACGATCTGTTAGATCGGTGGCTTGACGGTTCAGATCAGTGGGTTCAGCTTGGTGGCTTCACGTCGGTGGCTTCATGATTCAGATCGGTGGCTTCATGGTGGTGGATCTGGATGATGATGACGATGATGAGAGTGAGTGAGGGAGAGGGAGAGAGAGAGTAAGAGTAAGAGAAAGACGGAGGGAGATGAGAGACGTAGTGACTCTGAGAGTGAGTGAGGCAAAGGGAGAGAGAGAGAGTAAGAAGGACGGAGATGAGAGACCCAGTGAGTGCGAGTGAGATGAGGTTTGGTGAAATCCGAGTGAGTGAGGGAGGGAAAGGGAGAGAGAAAGTAAAGGAAGGGAAATGAGACACGCACAGTGAGTGTTAGAGGAGGGTTGGGTTTATATATATAGGAGGGATAAAATGGTAATTTTATTTCGGGGACTAACGGGGACGGGGACGGGGACGGGGCTGGGACACTTATCCCCGTCCCCGGCCTGAAAGTGATCGGGGATTAATTTTTAAATACCATCCCCGTCCCATTGGGGATATTTTTCGGGAAAAAATCGCCTAATTCGGGGTCGGGGGGTCGGGGCCCCATCGGGCTGGGTTCAAATTGCCATCCCTAGCTAAGGATGCCACAATACAGTTCAGAATAGAAGACAAACATTCATTCAGTTAACAGTAAACAGTTCAGAAAACAGTTCAGTTGATCATTCAGAAAATGTTCATTTTCGAACATATCTTTACAACATTGTTACTCACAGAGTTCTGGGCTACAGATAAGCTATACGCGTCTCCGGATGCCAACCCTACACAGTTATAGAGTGAACACACACTAAGCTACACAGTTGGGAAAAAATAATAACTTAATCCCTATCTTGACTCGGTGTGGTTCTACATCAATATCCTCATTAAGATGCCTTAAACTAGGCCTAGGAATGCCTAGGGTGCAATGAGGACGCAAAGATGCACTTTAAAAACATTTTCAGAAAACAGAGGTCCCGCTCAAGCGTGGGTTTACCCGCTCGAGCGTACAGGCAAACAAAATACTCCGCTCAAGCGTAAACCTTCCCACTCGAGCGGTCTACAAAACATGACAAAAGTACTGGATATGTGAAAATCACGCTCGATTGGGCGCTCGATACCCGCTCGAGCGTGCGACACAAGTCCTCGCTCGAGCGTCCAATACCCTGCTCGAGCGGACTGTAAAATAGTGTAAAGTGCTGGATGCATGAATTTTACGCTCGAGCGCCAGTCATTCCACTCGAGCGTGAGTTCGAAATTTGGAATTTCCAGATTTGAACCTCAAGCTCAAAAACAAGTTTCATTGTACCAAATTCGATCCTTTTGGGCTAATTTTCTGGAAAACACTTCAAAACTCCTAATATAACATGTTTCAAAGATCAATTTGAGAAATCAAAGCCCAAAGGTAGTTCAATTAAATCCAATTTCCAACCAATTTTCATGAGCATAACTCAAACATGACATGCATGAGTTTAAACCAATTCAAAGCTTCAATTACTTGCTCAAATGAGCCTCAACTTCCAAAAACAAGATGAAAACATGGACTATAACAATAATATGAACATGCAAGAGGAATTTCATAAACATTAACTTCAAAACTCAAGAATGGCAACATGCATGCATGGATTAAGTTCTTAATTCAGCATATTAAGCAAATTTTGACTCTAATTTCCAATATAACAAGAATCAAGTAAGAACTAACTTAAAGACAAGTTTAAGAAGGTGGATTTTCTATCTTAGACCTTGAATATCAAGTGTATGAAGCTCAATTATGAAATCAACCTTCAATTTCTTTAATTCACCAAGCAATTCACAAGATGGAATTCAATTTCTCTCACTCTCTCTCTCTTAGTCGGTTGAGGGCTCAAGAATGGCTGAACAAATGTTTTGTTTGAATGTAATAAGGCTTCAATATGTGTTGTCTAAGTGGCCCACTAACATGGCATTATGATAAATACTTGGACTTGTGTACTTCAATGCTATTTAATCTAATTTAATCATATCGAATCACATTTCAAGTAAATATACCATAAAATTCCATAAATTCTAATTAGCACATAACGCTAATAAATTTCTAGTTCGGCCGCCGATAAGGCCTTCAATTTGTAGTTTAAACATAACACGCGAACATATAGTTTAACAGTCGAACAGATAGAAATGCACTTAAACAGATGTGGACAATCAATTAGTTTAGGATTTCAGTCAATTCAGTCAATTATCATAATCAGTCTCAGTTTAACAGTAATCAGTGGTTTATCAGTAAACAGTGGTGAGGGTTGTCATAGAGATTATGTGCAAAATTTGGGACATATAAAATAGATGATAAAGTAATGGTAGGGGATAAAGACACTACACCTTTATGAGGAACAGAGGATAACGAACCATCAGCAAGACATATAGATTGGGCAATAGTAGTAGGAACTGACAAAGAAAGAAAGGAAAACTCATTCGTCATATGATCATTAGCCCTAGAATCTAGAACCCATGAGGGACTAGAAAATCGAACATGGAAAGCAATAGAAGTACCTGTTGTAAGGGTGGCAGCAGTGGTAAATGATAAGCTAAGAAGACTAACAGTAAGAGAGTTAAGCAGAGCCTGAAACTAACCAATCTGAGTCTGTAACTCCTGTAAATTAAGGAGATGATGAGACCCAGAAACACGAATAGTGGAATCCACTAGAGCCACAAAACGAGGGGTGCTAGCACCACGAAGGGAGCAGCTCTAAGGCCTCGTTTGGGAATAGGCTAATTTAGTAACTTTTTAGCTATTTGGCTAAAAAAGTAGGTAAAAAAAACTTATATGTTTGGGATGACTTTTTGGCTAATTACGAAAAGATGTGCAAAAAGTAGAGAGAAAAGAGAATCTTTGACTTTTTGGTATGAGTTGTTGGCTTTTTGGCTAAAAAGGTAACTTTTTGGCTTTTTGACTAAAAAGGTAAGTCCCCAAACGGGGCCTAAGTGGCAAAATTTTTTCCATTCAACACCACACTTGTAATACGATGAATATGAGTGTGATAAGAAAAAGAAAAATCATAACTAATTGGAACAGGCTTGGTGGGTATATCAACGAAGGATGTATCAGTCATGGTAGAAGAAGAAGGGCTAAAAAACACGCAAAGATAGCAACACAGTCCAAGAAAAAATAATAAGTTGGAAAAAAACTCAACGGCTTATCTAAATAGATGTTACTGAATAAATCTGGTGACCCAAAAGAATAAAAGGACAGACAAATAGGCTTAACACATCAGTCCAATCACCCCAAGAAGGGGAAAAAAACAGCCACAGACCACCTAAAGAGGCAGCCAAAGCACATAAGACTATAATCAAGTCCGGTCAGCAACAGCTAGAGCCTCGGTAGGGACAAAGAAGAGGGGCTGCAGAGGCTGGGTTGAGGCTGGGCTGAGGCTGTCGAAGGGAGAAAATGAGTTGGAAAGGATTGTCGGAGGTTAGAGAAAAGAAAAGAGGCAGTCGGTGGTGATGGGTGGTTGAGAGAGAGACAGCTAGGGAGGCTCTAATACCAAAAAGAATGAAAAGAATTATTTAGTTTACCAATCAATGAGGCAGAGGCGATGTATATATAATATATTCATGATACAATTTAAAAAATAATATACATAAGGTAAGATTCTTAGAATCAACATAATTCCTATTCTAATTTTCATATTCAAACATAATATTTTGATTTCTATATTCAACAGAAACTTTAAGGAAATATGTCAATATCTCAGTCACGACATTCTTTAATTCATTGGTGTTGTCCCCTTCACCAATCAGATATTTAGATGTAAGCTATATATACTTCGTAAGGAGTCGACCACACGTATGGACTTCAACTGGATGGTGGGTCGGCATCATCACTAGAGTCATCAACATTGATGCCAGCAATGACTCCAAGTTCACAAGTCCATGGTTGGGTTAAGTTGATCACAAATGGTTCATTCCAAAACATGAATGTTTATGTGATTTTTTGTTTATGCTTATGCAGTATGGGCAATTATTTTTATGAAGTTTTGTTTTGCAAAGTTATTGTTTGTATTATTTTCTGAGATTGTATTGATTGATTATTTTTAGGATAACTTACGTGTAGGTCCTAATAAGTGGATTTATTGTCTAATCGGTTCTATGGAAAAAATTTGTCATAAAAAAATTTCACTAATTGTAAGTTTTAGTGACAATTTATAAAAATAATGACAAAAAAAGTTATTAATTGTCAATTTTTAGCGACGTATATAAAAAATTATCACAAAAAAATTATTTTTAACGATAATTTTATCAAGATTTATTTTCAACTTGATGAAAATTAAGTATAACTATTAGGACCTATTAATAGTTTATCCTTTTTATGATGTCTTGAATATGTTAATAGAGGCGATTACAAGAAAAGTTGAGGTGACAGATTATGGCATTGTTAAATCTGGTGCCAAATTTTGCACAAAACTTGACTATACTATAATTTGGCAGCCATTATACTAGGCCATTGGAGAGCTCATTTTTGCCAAACGTGCCATACTAGTTGTCGTTTTAGCTATTCACCGGAGATGTCATAACTTGAGTTTTACAAATTCGATTTTGATAAAATTATTATTTGTAAAATTTCTTAGATATTTAAAACAATATTAATATTGAATATGAAATTTCAAAAAATATATATAGATAAGTTTTTCGGTCTTGTGTTTCATGATTCAAGTGAAAATTTTCAAATTTAGAGTTTTTAACCAAACAAATTCAGCCAAAATAAATGACTGAACACAAAATTTTGACTTGTTGAAATTCAAAGTTTTAACTTAAAAGTCAAAGAAAAATGAAAGAATTCCAAGATAGGTGGTTTAACTTATTGTTTTCAGAAAAATAAAACTCTTTTTAAAATGAAAGATAAATGAAAGAATTCCAAGATAGGTGATTCAACTTATTGTTTGCTCTACATATAGAAAAATTAGCTATTTTAATAATAATTGGAATATAAACTTATTTGACAAATCTCATAAAAAGGATTATTAGAAGCCAATATTTTGAATAAGACGAAAGTGGATGCTCAATGATGATCTTCTCCTTCCTTCCGTACTTAAAACTATCAAACTGAATTTTCTAGTCACGTTAAATTAGTGGCCAGCCTATATTTATTTAGAAAAATGCTTGGGAGTACTAATTAGTGCTCCCACTAATTAGGTGGCAGTGAGTCCCGCCATTAATGATGTGATATTTTGGTCTTGGAGTTTATTTTATTTTTATTTTTTTTACTTTTTTAATGCATTAGTGCTATTAGTGGTGATGCTTTTATTGGGATGAATCATTGTTGATTTATTTAAGGGTTGTTTGGTGTGTCGTAAATAAGTGTACTTTTTATCTTTTTAGACTAAAAAGTTGAGGAAAAAAATATGGATGTTTGAGTTAATTTTTTGACTTTTTATAGAAAAATATGTAATAAAAAATTGTAAAAATTAGTTTGTAGAGAAAAATTAAAATTGTGAGTTGTGCAGCCGTAATTGTTGACTTTTGGTGAATAGTGTTAATTTTTTAATTTTTTAAGTGACTTTTTGACTTTTTTTGAGTATCTCAAACTTGGCCTTAGAGTCAGGATTTTCTAATTTCTTCACAAAAAAAAAAATAACAATAATAAAATAAGGTAGCAGTTTAAATCTAGTGAATCGATCTTTATTTGGCATTGAAAAATGGTTGAGAATACTAAAAATAATGTTTTAATAACACCACTAATAATGTGAGAGTGGGCACCGTCTAATAATAGTTATTTTGATTAAAAATAAAGATATTATGATAAGTCATATAATAGTTTTTTTTTTTTTCGTGGTATATATTATTATTGTTTGGCATTTATGAGATAAGTGGAATTCTATGTTATTGTCAAATCCAGACCATCATTGATTCACATTCACCCCGGACCAGAAGATAATTGGGCAGGCGTGCGGATTCATTTCACAAATTCTTCATGGGATTCAGTTATCCTAGACATTGGGGACTATTAACGTACTTTTTATTTTTTTAATTAAAAGGTTGTTTGGAATGATCTAAATAAGTATATTTTTTTATTTTTTTATAAAAAGATATACAAAAAAATAAAGAAGTGATGTGATAGAAAAAAGATAAAAAGATAAAAATATGAGAGTTGCCAAACTTGACTTAAATATTAGACTATTCATTTAAAAAAAATACTTTAAAACTCTAATTTTTAAATTCTAAAGTTAGTTAAGGTCAAGTTTGGGAAGACTAAATAAGTGTACTTTTTGACTTTTTTTATATTATGTGTAGAAAAAGTAGAGAGGAGATGTTAATTGATATGACCCAAAAAAGATAAAAAGATAAAATAAGTACACTTTTTTAGGTTAGTCAAACTTGGCCTTAATGAGTTGACGGTGGGTCTCACCTACTGTGATATGATATGTTTGGTCTTGATTTGTTTTTTTTTTTTTTTTTTTTTTTTTTTTTCTTCTTACCATGTTATTAGTGCTTTATTAAAATATCAAAATTAATGTTTTAAATCATTATTGTTCATTTTATTAGACATCCCACCAAATAAATACACAGCGTGTAATGTGTATTATTACCACTTAGTACACTGCTTCAATTAAATATACTACAATCTAATGTACAAACAAGGTATTAGAAGGGTACTTGAATTTAATAATGAGAAAATTATGACATTAGTCTCTGTATTTTAATTCTTGTGTATTTTTAATCTTTATAATTTTAATTGGTTCAATTTTGATCATAACTTTTTTACTTTGTTTCAAATTGGTTCAATTGATTCCAATTATTAGTATTTTTATGAAAAATATCTCATGATTTTAGGGATAAAATTATAAACTTAATCACTTCAGTGACTTAGTTTCAATCAACTTAGTGATTATTTTTTATCAAAAATTCTAACAACGTTATCAATTAGATTAAATTGAGGAAAAATCTAAAAATAATAGCAAAATTGAATCAATAAAAACTGTAAGAATCAAAATAACACAAACAACAAAATATAGGGACAACTTGTACAATTTGTCCTTCAATATTGAAAATGAATTTACATTAGTTTTGTTCTTTGCTTCAAATTACAAATTTGCCTATAGAAATTTCAAAATCCCAAGAATGACCCCAACTTGTAAAAAAATATTAAGCAACAAAAACTTATGTCATGAAATAATTATATTTTAGAAAAATCAGGGTAACACAATTCAATTGTATTTTGAAGGCAAAATTAGATATCTCAGGTGATTTATTTACATTTGCATATGAAAACAGGGTATTATCCATTAAGTATGATCATAATAGCAAATGATGAAGTATATGATTAGAAATTAAGAAAATTTTAATTGTGACCACACTAAATGATCAAGGAGCATAATTACAGATAGGCTACTTTAAAGTATCAAACAAATGTTCATGGAATGGAATAAGGATGATTAAGTGACCACACGAAGGCCTCGTTTGGGAACATGATAATTTAGTAATTTTTTGGTTATTTGGCTAAAATATGAGCTAAAAAAATTAGTATGTTTGGGATGATTTTTTGACTTTTTACGAAAAAATGTACAAAAAGTAGAGAGAAAAGAGAATCTTTGAATTTTTGGTATGAGTTTTTGACTTTTTGACTAATTTAGTAACTTTTTGACTTTTTAGTTAAAAAATTTGGTTGCCAAACGAGACCTAAATGATTAAGGAGCATAATATTATATATATATATAGGTAACTTTAAAGTATCGAACAAATGTACATCACTGAATAAGGATGTGGGTTAGCAAAATTCACACATCGCCGAATGCTAAATATTTTTGTTTCGTGTCTTCAAATAGTTAGAATTTTAAAAAATAATTATAAATAAATGGTAAACTTTATAGATATTAATAATTAAAATTATAAAAAATTTCATGAATTTGTAATTAACTTATGAAATTACCACTTAATAATAATTTTCGCCTTAAAAAACTCATTTTTTGTTCTATTGCCCCATTCTGTCGATGTTAACTTTGATCTCTATAAATACATAAAATTGATAATTGTGTTATTGAACATCACGTTTATGTAACTGACATATTTGGAATAATTGTATAGGGTAAATTACAAATATATTTTTGAGATTTGATTAAAATATAAATTGTTTCTTGTAGTTTTGAAATTACATTCCACCTCTTGAGGTTTCTAATTTCATAATAAATCGTCCATTTTATTAATAAATTATAAAGTCAATTAACAGTTTTTAATGATACTACAAATATGTTTTAATTAATAATTTAGGTGATTTTATTATTGTATAAGAGAGTAATTATAAATTTTATTTTTTAATTAATTTTGTTAAATAAAAAATATTAATAAGAAGGTATTTACAATTTTTCAAATTGAAAGAAACAATTTGTACTTTAAGCAAATCGCAGAAAGTATTTGTAATTTATCTGATTATATATTGTATATTATCTCCTTTAAGGGTGTGTTTTTATATAGGAGAAATGATTACATGTGAGTTGGAACTTCATACGCCACCAAAGCCAGTAAGGATTATGGAACTTTTTTTAAACATGTTTCACAGAAGCTTTATGACAATTATTCACTCCGTCTCATTTTATTAGTTCATCATTTTATTTTTTTGTTGTCTCAAAATATATGTCTATTTTTAAAAAGTTAAAATTTTAAATTTAAAAGTTTCTAAAATTGTCATTTATAAATAATAATAAATAAATTTAAAAATACAAATAGAAGGAAATTAGTACTTTAAAATTTAAATTAAAGCGCAATGATTGCTAGTCTCCTCAAAAAGTTCAAAAATTTTAGCAGAGATTATTAAAATGGGATGGAGGGAATATAATTCTTAATGTACAAACTTTTTTATTTTTATTTTTGTTTGTTAAATAGGATGTCCAGGTGATAAATCTAAATTTAGATTTTCTTTGTCTAAAAGTTCTCGCACAAAAATACTATATTCATAAGGACAAACTTTTACGAAATGACCAAACTACCCTTTTCTCTATTTGTCGTAGCGGGAGTCACTCTTATTGCCAATGCATACGATTCCTCATTATCTATACAAATTTGTTTCTCTCTTTCTATTCAACAAATCCACATATCTCTCTCTCTCTCTCTCTCCCCTCATCTTTTTCTCTAGGGTTAAGGTTTCGCACCACCGCGAAGGCCACTCTCATTACCACCTCCGTCCCTCTTCCTTCTCCGACCTCTTCACCACCACCTTTGTCGGCGATAGCAGATCTGGATTGAGAAGCCATTTTTTTTCTCTATTTTTTATATTGGATCTCGATCAATGGCATATCTCGATTGGAACTGATTCTCATCAGAGGAAGATAGTAGTGAAGGCCAAAACGAAAGTCTCTTAGAGGAACAATCGAGGAGGCCTTAAAGAAATTGAATCTCATCGGGCTCAATCTATATCCTGTGGAACTTGAACGGCGGTATATTCCAATATATGCCTCCAACGTCCTCAACATCATCTCTGCCAATGCCGCCACCATCGTCAGTAGTGGGTAGTTCGAGTTTAAAGGATAAAATTGGGAAGAGATTAGGGTTAGGGTTAGGGTTAGGGTTAGGGTTAGAGAAGGACAAAGAGGTTTCAAGGGTTTTGTGTTTGATAGGAAGATCAGAAGCAAAGGCTTTAATGGAGGTGTAATATTGGTGGTGGTGGTGATGATGATGAGATTGGGAGATGAAGGTAGGGTTTAGGGTGGAGTCCATGGCTATGAAAAGAGGCCTTTGTGTTCGAGTCTCTCTGTTTGTGTTTTGGGACCAACCAAAGTTTACTGTTCTTGTTTATTTCATTATTATTTTTGATGTGATGATCAAATTGTTGGAAAAATAATTATTTTTTGGTGACTTTAATGCAATATTAAACAATTGAAGCATGAATGAAAAATCTTTTTGGCACTCAGACTGTCACAGCTCAATGGACATTATTTATTTACTGTATTGGCTTCCGCCAGGCCCTGTACTCTGTTTTACTGTACTACTGTTCAACCAAAGTTTACTGTTCTTGTTTATTTCATTATTATTTTTGATGTGATGATCAAATTGTTGGAAAAATAATTGTTTTTTGGTGACTTTAATGCAATATTAAAGTAGGTGCCAATCCTCAATGGAGGTGGAGTAAAGTGGGTTTAGATTCTTTGTAATGAAATCTTTACACCACAAAAAGAATGATAAAAAACCATTAAGGTTTGAATGAAAAATTGACTCATTAAGTTGGCCTCATAAAAGAGGTGTTGAGAAAGGTGTAAAACCTTATATCTTGCATTGATTGTAGGGGAGAGTATTGATAGGTATTTAAATCTCATTTTTTTGCATAAGGGTGTAAGCCCTTTGGGGCATCCAAATTTTCTGAAGGAAATGAGTTATGGATGCTTCAAGGATGGACTTGGGCCAAGACTATGGTCCAAGTTGGTTATGTACTACAACCAAAAAAGGTTTTTAAGGTGCGCATTGCATGCCGTAAAAACCCTTCTACGACGTGCAACGTAACGTTATATTATGACTAGTCATGAAAAATCATTCACTTTCAACAACATGCCATAGTGCACTGTTAAAAACTATAGACCCACTACTTTAGCTTGAGCTGCTTGAAGATCTAGTATTTTGCTTTTTGTTCGTAAAGAATGGACAGTTCTTTCGAAAATTAGACCTAGATCTTTTGCTTTTCCATTCTGTTGTTGGTGCCTTGGCTTGTTTCATTGTTGCTATTGTGGTTTCCGTCATTATTGCTCTGTTCAAAACTTCCACATAAGTAGGCAATTTCAAGACGCTTACTCAGTCAAACACTTCTAGATCCAGTCCGCCTTCAAATTTTCATGCCTTCTTATAATCAGTATCCATCATATGTGGAGCAAATCGAGCCAACTCAGTAAATTTAGCCTCATACTCAGCTACAGACATCCTGCCTTGTTTAGGTTCTTGGAATTCAGAAACTTTCCGATCTCGGAAACACTGAGGGAAGTATTTATCGTAGAAAAACACATTAAATTGTGCACATGTCATATTTCCATTACTATTTCGGATTAGCAACCACCACCTCCGGGCTTCATCTTTCAGAGTATAGGTGGCCAGAAGGACTTTCTGAATCTCAAAGCAAGGGAATACTTCAAATAGTTTCTCCATTTCAAGTAACCATGTTTCTGCTTTTAACGGTTCAATGCCACCCAAAAAGGTTGGTGGTTTCATTTTCAAGAACTTCTGAGTTAAATTTATGAGATCATTGTTATCCGGTTCAACTTGGACTGGCGGGGGAGGTAAGGGTTGTTGCCTCTGTTGTTGTTAAGTAATTGCCTTAGTTAAAGCTGCAAGCATTTGTTCCATATAACTTATTCGAGTTTCAAATGATTCAGCTGTTCCATTGCTTCTTGTGTTTTCCATTTGCTATAGGTAAACGAAACATTATAAACATAGGCAAATAGTCTTTTTACAATATTCAGATCATTTGTTTCCATATCATGTCATCATAATCAGATTTAGGTTTTCACTTTCAATCAACGCACACTTACACATGCAAATGGAATGTCCCTACTTCTTACTAGGGCATTGTAGACTCGCCCGCGGGCCTCACTACAGTTCGGACTCAATTTGTGTCACGGTTCTTAATCTGAACCAAAGAGTCCAAATCCGGCAAATCGTTTTGAGAAACGGATTTTGAAAAGAAGTGCCAAACATGGACTGCTTTGCCAGATACAGAGTCGCCACCTAAATATTTATTTTTAGGGGAATTTAGGAAACCCTGACTCGGTGCCAAAGGCCACGTGTTCATTATCACCAAAGTTGCCTCGGCTCGGGAGCTTGGGTACGATTGGGGAAGGTCAGCTATGAGCACCCACTCTCGCCCGATCCGAAGATCGGCCTCTACTAACCATGATATCCAGTTTTGAAAACGTTATGTGTTCTTATTCCGGTTATTAGCCTAGAATTACTATGTTATGCGCACAGCAAACAAGTATAGACCAAATTGCCTAAATTGGAACAAAACATAGCATGTTTGTTTTGAAAATGGTTTGCTACTCGCAAGTAGGCTAAAATGCAGGTTTTGCCACCTTCGAGTGGGCTTTTAGAAAAACATGATTTTGCCACTATCTAGTGGGCTTAAAACTCACAGTTTTAATGCATTATCCCAACTTAAGCAATTCGACCTTCATCCACAGGCATTCAAGCAGTTATATCACATAAGCAGCTAACCTCATGGTAATCGTGCAATTATGTTAACATTCACACGCATGCGACATGCCAAGGCATAAATACTCATAATGTACTCCGTGCCAAAACAATAAACTAGTTAGCAAACATGCGTGATCGTAGTTCATGTTAAAGTGGCTAATGCAACGCATACAGAATGTAATTAGGATAGGCTCGGCTAATCCTAAAATGGCATGTAAGGTGCGGCAAGTAGCATGTATTCAAGTCAGATTTGAAATACAATATAGTTAGCATGATGTACCGAGCCCGGTGCATGCAAGACAAATGTATGAATGCACGCATGCATAGCATAAGGTATGCTAATTTAAATATGCCCTAATACTAACCATCAAAGGCAGGTAAGTAAAAAGGGAAAAGAAGTGGGGGTTGGAAGACTCACGCACACTTATTACACAATTGCCCTTGCTCGGAGGGTCCGAAAGAATAATACAGTCCGAATAACAAACCAACTATCCTAGCTAATTAATTATTACAGACCAACTAAATTAGTTAAGCAAATCAACTAATCTAAGAAAGCGATAAACGGCCTCGGGAAAAGAGCCCAATGCAATGCATGCTCGGTCTTGCTCGGAAGTCCACTGCCATGCGCAAGCTGCCTCTGTTTTCCCTACTATACTCCTCTGAAAACTGCCAAAGTCTCAGGATATTCTCACTGGATGCTAGGGAATGCCACCGACCAAAGGGGATCATCACCGGCTGTGATTTGGTGGTCATCGGCTAAATAGGAATCCATCGGCCACCGATGGATGGTCGGTCGGCACTCTGTGTAGTCGATCGGCCGAGAATTCCTGCAGGACCTGTTTGACAGTAGCAGAGGGCAAAGCTTTGCATGACAATGCAATTCAAGCGAATGTGTGCACCAACCACACTCTCTATCATGCAAGGGACTCAAGGGAGCATGGCCCTCGACCCTCGGGCCATCAATCACGCATTTCAATGCATGATGGCCCAAAAGCCAAGTGTGCAACTTCGATATCAAATGAAATGCAAGCACAAAACACATCAAAGGGCCCCAACCCCTATCATGGTTGATCAAGAGGCAAGGGATGCATGCTCAATGAAATGCAACCTAGGCATGGAGGCTAAGTATACAACATGAACATGCAAGAGCAATGTATACTAGGCACGTAACCTAAACATGTAAGCAAACATGGCATGCAACAACATGCGATAATGGACTTAAACTAACATGGATAGCTCACAAGCATGCCAAAATCAGCAGCCATGTGATGAAAATGAGGCAACCAAGATGCATGCAAAGATGCACAATGCAATGGCCCCGAGTCTAAGGCACAAAACACAACTCCTCAAAGGCATTGAAAGGATGAATTATGGCATACAATGTCATATGTTCCAGCACTGAAGTATGATGCTAAACAGCCCCAAAACATGGAAAAATGGCACCCGATGCACGAGACAAAACCCGCAACTCGAAACTAGGCACACGGAATGACTTATAGCTATACAAAGCATGCATTATTTGATCATGAAGCATGAAGACAGATGCATGATAGTCCCAAAACAAGCATATTTTCAGTTTATAACAAGTCTAAAAAATGAACACAAATAGGGCTAATCTATCACGCAAAGATGGCCCTAAAAGAGAGATTAAACACAAAGGGACAGCAGCTGGCCCCGAATGGCAAAGAGCCCTTCAACAAAGTTGGAGAGGGGCTCAAAACAAGGCACTTTACAGTTTACATCAAGCCACGAAAATAATCACAAATAAGGCCAAACTATCATACAAGAAAAGGCCTAAAAGAGGGGTAAAGAGACAAGTGATAGCAGGAGGCCTCAAACAGTAGGAGGTCCTTAATCAAACATGAAAAGGGGCTCAAAATATGACTACTTAAAGTTTGGGTCGGAGCCCAAAAAAGCTAGCAAGTATGGCTTAGATAGCATGCAAAACAAGGCAAGAAAGAGGGAAAATGAGACTTACCCTTGAAGACCAATGAACCAGCAGCTCTTGGACCAAATTTCTGAGCCTTTAACCTCTCCAAAACAATCCCAAAGTGCTGGAATGAAGGATGGAGGCCTTGTGCTATGAGGTGTAGGGTAAATGGTGCAAGAACCTTAGGATTTGAAAGGTTTGGGAGAGAGAGATAGGGAGAGAGCTGAGAATTTTTTAGAGAGAGAGGAAATTCTTTTTCCTCCAAGTTATATCTCTCTTCTCCCTTCTCTCCTTGTGTCTCTTGTCCTTCTCCCCTTTTAAGAAGCTTGATTGATATAGAGATATATCAATCTGCAGCTCCTCAGAGCTCCCACATCCAGGCATGGGCTGGGGTATGGCCTGGAATGACAGCTGCCAGCTGTCTGCAGAAATATCTGTTGAAAACCACATTTGGCCGGTCGGCCATCAAAGTGGCCGACCGGCTGTCAAATTGGCCGTCCGGCCATCACACTTGGCCGATGGCAACATAACACAGCCGGTGGCCTCAAGCCATGGCCGGTGGAGTGTGGGGATGTCCCAAAAGCCATTCCCTGCCCTCCAAAGCAAAAACACAAGTGTTTGGTGCAAAACCAGACACAAAACGGTCGAGTCGAGAGATCTTGAGGCAAGGCGCGTAGCCGAGGCCTCCGGGAACTCAAGACGAACACAAACATGGATGATCACCGAGTGTTTAAGCGGTGACGTCCAAGTCTTGAGGACGGTCAAAAATAGGGTGTCTGCAGTTGCCTCTCTTTGACAGAACTCGAAAGTCATAACAATGACGGGAGTGAATGTCAAAGCCCAGAGACGACCCATTTTTGACAAGGCCGAAGACTTAGACAAACAAAATATAGATGCAGTTGGTTGAACCCGCAGGCTGCCTACGTATCCCTTTGCAAGGAATCAAACCAGCGTAGTTCAGGGGCAGGATTGAAAATGATATGCAGGAAGACTTTGATAATTGGACTTATACGCCACGCGAAGCCGGTTTGAAAGTTGGACTTATACGCTACACGAAGCCGGTTTGAAAATTGGACTTATACGCTGTGCGAAGCCGGTTTGTATTCAAGACAATACAATGTACTAACAAATACAGGTGAGGTGCGCAAGATAGCGTGAATGAATGCATGCAAAATGCAAGTAAGGTGCACAAAACAGTGCAACGCAATGCACTGACAAATGCTACAAGCATTTTCTATGCAAGATGAGAGAGAGCATGTAATAAAATGCACAAGATAGTGCGATGCGCAAGAGAGCGCGAGTGCAAACTGCACAAAACAGTGCGATGCATAAAATAGCGCGAATGAAACAACGTGATGCACAAAACAGTGCGATGCGCAAGAAAGTGCGAAAGTAAATTGCACGAAACAATGTGATACGCTAAACAGCGCGAGTGTAAATTTCACAAAACAGTGTGATGCGCAAGAAAGCGCGAGTGATTTGAAATGCACAAGAAAGTGCGATAACTGAACAGCGCGATTGATTTTGAAATGCACAAGACAGTGCGATACGCTAAACAGCGCGATTATTTGAAATGCACTAGAAAGTGCGATACGCTAAACAGCGCGAGTGATTTGAAATGCACAAGACAGTGCGATTGAGGTGTGTAAAATAGCGCGAATGTAAACTGCACAAAACAGTGCGATGCGCAAAATAGCGCGAATGTAAACTGCACAAAACAGTGCGATGCGCAAAATAGCGCGAATGTAAACTGCATAAAACAGTGCGATGCGCAAAATAGTGCGAATGATTTGAAATGCACAAAACAGTGCGATACGTTAAACAGCGCGAGTGATTTGAAATGCACAAGAAAGTGCGATATGCTGAACAGCACGATGGATTTTGAAATGCACAAGACAGTGCGATACGCTAAACAGCGCGATTGATTTGAAATGCACAAGATAGTGCAAGTGAGATACAACCACAAGATGCACAAGACAGTGCTAGTGAGATACAAAGTGTAAGTGCACAAAACAGTGCGAGTGAATGCATGTTCTATGCAAATGAGGTGCATTTTCTATGCAAGTATGGAAGAGTGCATTTTCTATGTAAAAGATACGAGCATTTTCTATGCAAGAAACATGAGCATATTCTATGCAATATTGAAAGCAAACTCTATGCAGAATTGAAAGCAAGCATATTCTATGCATGAATCATAACAATGCACGGCACGCATGTAACATAAGTGTATATGAAAGTGCACATTCTATGCAATGGAAGGGCATCAAACACGAACTCTGGTGCCTCAGATTTACCTTTCGGAGGACTTGGCAATACGCTCAGCTCAAAAGGGGACACCCTGTTTATATTGGTGAGAGATAACATCTGTATGTGAAACCCTCGGGTGCTGCTTGGACTGCCATTCTGACCTGAAACAGGCTTACACTTGGGGTCGAGATACACTCATACTCCAGAGAAATGGCGAGGTCTGAGAAGGTGCACCTGGAATGCAGTCTCGGAATTTACCGAAGCTGAAACACACTAAGATGCTCCAAATTTTTCTTCTGTTTTTTTGCTTTGCAGTCCGGAACCTATATAGCTTCAGATAGGTCCTTGTTTTACTGTTCTCACATGACCTGGGTTGAACCTTGCGGTTTATGAAAGAAAGAATCTTGTTTTGCATAAATGTGCAGAATGGCACAACACTCTGAGCACGAAACGATTTTTTTGAAAATGAAAAAAGGGTTCTCAACCGGGTATTGAGCCTACAACTGAACACAGCATACTATGACTCAACAAAAGGAAAAACAAAGGTAAACAACCTAAACACATCGAGTAACACTCAAAACGACTCAAAACAAGATTTGAGACAAACAAAACGAAAGACACGACATACAGACGTGCACAGGGAGCCTATTTCTCCGGGTATTGTTTCCCACCCATTCTCCGTTTGTGATTCTCACATCACTTGGCCCTCAAGCTCGATTTTTCTCTCAAAACCCTTTTCTTGCTTTTTCTCTCAACGCACATCTCTCTATTCTTTAATCTCTCATTTTTCATCCCTCTCCAGGGTGGTTGATGGATAAACAGGAAGTTGCGGACTCTTGCCCCTAGCATTCTGCTAGATTCTCTTCTTCTGCTCACAACAGTGAACTTTCTTCCACAGAGGGTTTGCAATGCGACCAGACGCGCTTCAGATCTGTAATTGACATTGGTTGACGATGCTTCGCTGGGGAGTTTGGACATGATCAGATCTGTCCGGATGAGGGAGTGGAATACCTTGCTCCATTCTAGTTTATGCTTCGCACTTGGCTTGATACCTCGCTGCTCGGAGGATACGAGAGCTTTCAGCCCTTTTCTGTTAGCTTCTGTTGTGCTCTTCTTGGCAAATATGGTGCCCCTTTCGGCAAGTAGAGTGCCTTTTCTGGCAAGTATGTTGACAACGGAAGAAAGACAGAACACCTGACTCAACTGTGCCCCTATTTCATCATTTTGACCATTTTTTGTTTTTGCTTTCTGCTAAAACAATTTTGACCGATATGAGAGTTAGATTAAGATACTTGTTCAATTTTTGATTTGGAAATCATGCAAGTCAGGCTATGAGTACTGAAATTTTTTTTTTTTTGGGTCTAAGAAATGGTCCAGTTTTTTGGAAAAATAGAATAATTTTTGAGAGAATAGTCAACCTCATTAAAAATTTTCAAAAACTATTTTTGCAAACGGCCACTGCTCAACGAGCACGAAACCTACTTTTGAGATGCACGACCTCGGACCCATAGGAAAATTGCCCCTTGCTTGAAGAGAGCTGCATGGCAACGGAAAGTTGCCCTTTGTTTGAATAGTACCACGGTACACTGTATGGCAACGGAAAGTTGCCCCTTGTTTGGATAGCATCGCAGCGCATTGTAATCAGTCCTCGGAGTGACGATGACAACCGAACTCTCGAATACAGAGAAGGCAAAGATGATTAAAACCATTACATGGACACAGTTGATTTTGAAGTGTTTTACGGCTAGACTTCGGAATGAAGTTGCCTACGTATCCCAAAGATGGGAATCAAGCCTTACGTAGTTCAGGGTTAAGGTACACTCGGGTATTTAACCTCTCCTTTTGCGCTCTAACTTTTGCCAAGGCTGCCCTTCCGGGTTTTCAACCTTGCGAGCTCTGTTTTTCTTTTCTTTTCAATTCTTTTCATTTTTTTTCATCTTTTCTTTTCTTTCTTTTTTTCTTTTCTTTTTCTTTTTCTTTTTCATCTTTTCTTCATTTCTTTTTTTGTTCTTTGCATTTTTGTTCTTCTTCTTTTTTGTTCTTTCTTTTTTTATTTTCTTTATTTTCATTTTTTTTATTTTTCTTTTTTTTATTTTTCTTTCTTTTTCTTGCTCTAACTTTTGCCTGGGTCGCCCTTCTGGGTTTTCGGCCTAGCGAGCCTCTCAAGGGTAAAAGTGTAGCTTTGTCCATGTTGAATGGTTTGAGATCCTGAAGTCATCTGAATCCAGGAGAACGACTGTTGTTCGCTGACGATGCAGGAGTCCATCCAATGGAGGCTGAATTTGCCCCTAGTGTTGTGGATCGGAACTCAGTTTTTCTTCAGCAATACTTTCTTCTTTCCTCCCTCTGGGATTTGGCATTCTTGCCGATCTTCATTGATTTGTGGAATGATCCATCTTCGGCTCTTCGAGCATAATCTGGTATCTTTTGCCCCTGGTTCGAGGGGTGCTTCTGATCTAGCTTTGCAAGCTTCTTTTGATGACATATGATATTCTTGATCTGACTTCCCTGCCCCTAATTCATGGGCTGCTTCAAATCAGGCCACACAGGCCTCACATTGTGGTTGATCGTTGAACCTTTTGAATCCAAGTTCAAGGTTTGAAAATGAGGGGTCGAGTCTCGAGGCTGAGAGCGATCCTAGGCTGCACAATCTCAAGAGCGATTCCACACAGGTCTTCGCAGGATCGCGCAAAACATTTTTTTGAAATCTTTTAAGAGAGCGACTAGTCGCTCGCGCTGAAGACAGTGTGGGACCAATCTGGATCAAGCCAGGATCCTTCTCAGTACTCACATTAACAAGCATGATCTCGATCATTAAAGGCTTAGCATGCCTCTCTTTCTCTCAAATGATCAAATTTTTGCAAAATCTGAGGAATTTTTTCCTCTTTGTTTTCATCACAATGTTCAAAAGGTTTTGAAAAACTTAGGTCAATGCAATGAGTTCGAGGCACAGAAAAGTAGGCGAAAAGTACTGCCGTTTCAGTCAAACTTTCTGGCATAACTAGCACAAGGCAGAAGCAAGCACAAAATCATGAAAAACCACTGCTGTTTCATTCAAATCTGTTAGCACAACTGGCTCCACGGCAGAAACAGACTCAAAAGAAAGCAAAAAGACAAACACAAAACAAGGAAGTGATGTCCGAGGTAACACCCCCGGAATCACCCAACTCTAATGCGACAGGACTGACTCGATACAACAAGACAGACCTGACTGACTCAGTACAAAAGGACTGACCATATACAAAACAACAAAACTGACCCAATACCCAAGTCAGAAAGTACAAAAACTAGTGTTCGCACATTGCTCAAAACTGTGCGTGCCATACGCCACATCTGAAGTAAACTGAGCGCCACCCGCAGGTGGTTCATCCCCCGATCGCATCACATTATCCCCCAGGTTCACTGATCCAATGACGATAGACTTTGCTGAGTTGGTGCGACGATGACCTTATTGTCAATCAGATCTTGTATTTCGTGGCGAAGACGGAAACAACTATCAGTGACATGGCCGACTTGCTGGTGAAAGGCACAGTACTTGGCCGGATCATGGGAGGGAGGAAGTCTATCTGGCAGTGGTCGCGGCTCCAGGGGTTTCAGATCTCCCTCTTTAATCAAGACCCCTCAAGGCCGCTGATGGAGACATGTACAGTGGCGTGAACACCCTCTGGCTCCGAGGTGGATGTTTTGAGGTTTGTGGAGTTTTGCTGGATACACCAGCAAAGGGATTGGTAGGCGCTGACTGGGTTTGTTGATCTCTTCCGAGCGAGGGTTTAGAGCTGAAAGGAACATTCCTGGTACAACGGCCCTTCTCCGGGTATGCCCCTTGATTCAGCATGCTCTCATTCTGTAGTGACGAAAATGTCGTCCACAGTTTTTGCAACCACTGCGAGTACTTTTGTTTGTTCAGTCCTTTGGCTTTCAAAGCCACAATATCCCACTGAAGGTGTTCATGGGGACTAACGCTTGCCCCTGCCTTGTTCTTATCACTGGCCTCCACTTTGCTAAAGATTGGCCTTCTCCCAATGCAGCCCGTCCTGAGGAGCCTTTTGACATGAACTCCCGGTATGTGATGCGGTGATGACGGAGCCAAAACTCCAAAGGCCAGATCTGCCACAGTTCTCTGAAAATCTTCGATCATCCTCATCAGCTCAGAAGTAGTGGGTTCATGGGTTTGAGATAATTGGGGTTCAGATGCACCCATCATGCATAAGTCCATGCTTTCCAGGATAAACACCTCAGGCTTAGGTAGATGGGCCGGGGTGATGTATATGCTGGGGTCGCAAGGATGGCCAGTGTGTGGATCAGATTGAGATGTGGATGAGGTACTTGGTCAATGGGGGCTGAAGTGGAGCTATCGTCTGGTTGTCGATGAGATTTTGGATCTCATGACGAAGGCGGTAGCAACGGTCGGTGCCATGACCGCGCTGCTGATGGTACATACAGTACTTGGAGGGGTTATGTCTGGCTGGAAGTGGGTCAGGCAGAGGTTGAGGATCGAGGATCGAGGGGTTTGAGATGCCCTCTTTCCATCAAGACTTTTAGTGCGCTAGTCAGGCTCATATAGAGGGGAGTAAAAGTTCTGCCCTGAGCTCGGGCTGGGCCGACTGTTTGTAGGCTTGGTTTGGCAAAAGGGTCGGCTGTGGCGACTACATTGATCTCGGTGGGTTTGGGAATGACGCTACTACCAGCATTGGTGCTTCCTGCAATTGCCCTCCTTGTCGGTTCACTTGTTCTGGGAATGATCCCGCTGTTGAACGCATTCTCGACCTGAACCCCGAGTTCATGCAAATCTTTGAAAGTGAATAGCGAAGCGACTATCAACTTTTGCAACATATCATGCTCGAGGTTTCGCACCATCATCTGTACTTGATCCCTCTCAGAAGGGCGGCGATCTATCATCTGTGCTGCCTTTGCTCTCTACCTCACAACAAATTCCACAAAAGGCTCTGTTGGGTTCTGGCGGGTTGCTTCAAGCTCTTGGATGGTCATTTTAACTTGGGTATTGTAAGAATACTGATCAACAAAGGCCTCAGTCAATTCTTCCTAGTTTTGCTTCACTTTATCTTCCAACTTAGCGTACCAAGTGGCTATTACACCCAACAGGGTTCTTCCAAACAGGGAGAGTTTATGTGGCTTGGTCAGACCCATCGGCTTCAGGACATCCAAGAAAAGTCGGATATGTACCATTGGATCTCCAAACCCGTCAAAACGGTCAATATATGGCATTTTGAATCTGTCTGGGAGCCGTACGGCAGCCTCAGTGTGCCCATTCTCAATGTCGGGAATGGAGTTAAGGCCCTGTGCCTTTTTGAATTGCCTCTTAAGGTTCGCAATTTTCACTGTAGTCGGATTGAGCTCATTAACATCAAGGGAATAAAGTCTCTCATTAGGTTGCACCAGGGGTCTGAGCACCTGAGCTTGAGTCAACCTTTCTCGAGGATTCGGACACTGCAAATCTTCAATTGGCGGAAGTGGGTCAAAGTTTGGCTGGGGTCCCAAAGCTGGATGTGAGGCAGATGCCCCAAATGGACGCTGCATTTCAATACTGGTCTCAACCTGCATGGCAGTTCCCTGATTTAACGCTGCTATCACGGCCACAAATTCTTCCGAACCCTGTGCCATCATGGTCTGCTGAGTCTGAACAAAGATGATGTGACTGGCGACGGACGGATCAGATGGATCGGTGAGCCCTGACTGGCCTTTCTTTGCCTTGCCTCAGCGAAAGAACACTGGTTGCCCTTGAATTGAATTTCTGACCTAACAAAGTCTATCAGCACTAGTCCAATGTACCTGGGGGATAACGAAGCCTTCTGAAGCTATGGTTCCCAAACTACCTAGCAAAAGAGAAAACATGCAGCATCTCAGCCTGATTTCACCAAAACAGATTTGACTCTGTACTGAATTCTGCCCCAAAATTTCGCCTGTAAACTGATACCCTCAGGTAAAACTGATTCCCCAAATACTGATCCTGATGCCCACAGGCCTGATACTCAAACTTGCAAACTGATACATGCAATCCTGTAGAGGCCAACTCTAAAGCACATAGCAGATAAGTGAGAGCCAAAACACCCCTATGTTGGGGTAGGGTTTCCCTGTCCTATTTTTGTCAGGAGCTAGGGTTTCACTATGCACGTAGCAGTTTTCAAACAACCTAACATCGGGTAAGCAACCTGTCCTAGTTTGGAATGGTCACTATGGATGTCGATATGCACTAGGTCGAATGGTCGAAAAGGGTGCCCCAGTAAAATCGGGGTTTGTGTTTCCATGCTGTCAGAGCCCACAACCGGTCAGCCTTATGGCATGCTTTGACAAAGTCAAGCCTCCGGCAAACCATTCAGGAATGGCAGATGGCAAACACGGTGTCCTAGGCGCACCAATGCATATGCAATGCAAAGAGACACATAAACGAAATCAAAACAGGATATCACGAGTTTGAGTCAAGCTCTCTAAATCCCCGGCAGAGTCGCCAGAAACTGTAGACGAGCCCGCGGGCCTCACTACAGTTCGGACTCAATTTGTGTCACGGTTCTTAATCTGAACCAAAGAGTCCAAATCCGGCAAATCGTTTTAAGAAACAGATTTTGAAAAGAAGTGCCAAACATGGACTGCTTTGCCAGATACAGAGTCGCCACCTAAATATTAATTTTTGGGGGAATTTAGGAAACCCTGACTCGGTGCCAAAGGCTACGTGTTCATCATCACCAAAGTTGCCTCGGCTCGGGAGCTTGGGTACGATTGGGGAAGGTCAGCTATGAGCACCCCCACTCGCCCGATCCGAAGATCGGCCTCTACTAACCATGATATCCAGTTTTGAAAACGTTATGTGTTCTTATTCCGGTTATTAGCCTAGAATTACTATGTTATGCGCACAGCAAACAAGTATAGACCAAATTGCCTAAATTGGAACAAAACATAGCATGTTTGTTTTGAAAATGGTTTGCTACTCGCAAGTAGGCTAAAATGAAGGTTTTGCCACCTTCGAGTGGGCTTTTAGAAAAACATGATTTTGCCACTATCTAGTGGGCTTAAAACTCACAGTTTTAATGCATTATCCCAACTTAAGCAATTCGACCATCATCCACAGGCATTCAAGCAGTTATATCACATAAGCAGCTAACCTCATGGTAATCGTGCAATTATGTTAACATTCACACGCATGCGACATGCCAAGGCATAAATACTCACAATGTACTCCGTGCCAAAACAATAAACTAGTTAGCAAGCAAGCGTGATCGTAGTTCATGTTAAAGTGGCTAATGCAACGCATACAGAATGTAATTAGGATAGGCTCGGCTAATCCTAAAATGGCATGTAAGGTGCGGCAAGTAGCATGTATTAAAGTCAGATTTGAAATACGATACAGTTAGCATGATGTGCCGAGCCCGGTGCATGCAAGACAAATGTATGAATGCACGCATGCATAGCATAAGGTATGCTAATTTAAATATGCCCTAGTCTACCATCATAAGCGGGTAAATAAAAGGGAAGAAAGACGTGGTGTTCGAAGACATGCACAAACGCACCCACACTTATTACACAATTGCCCTCGGTTGGAGGGTCCGAAAGAATAATACAGTCCGAATAACAAACCAACTATCCTAGCTAATTAATTATTACAGACCAACTAAATTAGTTAAGCAAATCAACTAATCTAAGAAAGCGATAAACGGCCTCGGGAAAAGAGCCCAATGCAATGCATGCTCAGTCTTGCTCGGAAGTCCACTGCCACGCGCAAGCTGCCTCTATTTTCCTTACTATACTCCTCTGAAAACTGCCAAAGTCTCAGGATATTCTCACTGGATGCTGGGGAATGCCACCGGCCAAAGGGAATCATCACCGGCTGTGATTTGGTGGTCATCGGCTAAATAGGAATCCATCGGCCACCGATGGATGGTCGGTCGGCACTGTGTAGTCGATCGGCCGAGAATTCCTGCAGGACCTGTTTGACAGCAGCAGAGGGCAAAGCTTTGCATGGCAATGCAATTCAAGCGAATGTGTGCACCAACCACACTCCCTATTATGCAAGGGACTCAAGGGAGCATGGCCCTCGACTCTCGGGCCATCAATCACGCATTTCAATGCATGATGGCCCAAAAGCCAAGTGTGCAACTTCGATATCAAATGAAATGCAAGCACAAAACACATCAAAGGGCCCCAACCCCTATCATGGTTGATCAAGAGGCAAGGGATGCATGCTCAATGAAATGCAACCTAGGCATGGAGGCTAAGTATACAACATGAACATGCAAGAGCAATTATACTAGGCACGCAACCTAAACATGTAAGCAAACATGGCATGCAACAACATGCGATAATGGACTTAAACTAACATGGATAGCTCGCAAGCATGCCAAAATCAGCGGCCATGTGATGAAAATGAGGCAACCAAGATGCATGCAAACATGCACAATGCAATGGCCCCGAGTCTAAGGCACAAAACATAACTCCTCAAAGGCATTGAAAGGATGAATTATGGCATACAATGGCATATGTTCCAGCACTGAAGTATGATGCTAAACAGCCCCAAAACATGGAAAAATGACACCCGATGCACGAGACAAAACCCGTAACTCGAAACTAGGCACACGGAATGACTTACAGCTATACAAAGCATGCTTATTTGATCATGAAGCATGAAGACAGATGCAAGACAGTCCCAAAACACGCAAATTTTCAGTTTATAACAAGTCTCAAAAATGAACACAAATAGGGCTAATCTATCACGCAAAGATGGCCCTAAAAGAGAGATTAAACACAAAGGGACAGCAGCTGGCCCAGAATGGCAAAGAGCCCTTCAATAAAGTTGAAGAGGGGCTCAAAACAAGGCACTTTACAGTTTACATCAAGCGATGAAGATAATCACAAATAAGGCCAAACTATCATGCAAGAACAGACCTAAAAGAGGGGTAAAGAGACAAGTGATAGCAGGAGGCCTCAAACAGTAGGAGGTCTTTAATCAAACATGAAAAAGGGCTCAAAATATGACTACTTACAGTTTGGGTTGGAGCCCAAAAAAGCTAGCAAGTATGGCTTAGATAGCATGCAAAAAAGGCAAGAAAGAGGGAAAATGGGACTTACCCTTGAAGACCAATGAACCAGTAGCTCTTGGACCAAATTTCTGAGCCTTTAACCTCTCTAAAACAATCCCAAAGTGCTGGAATGAAGGATGGAGGCCTTGTGGTATGAGGTGTAGGGTAAATGGTGCAAGAACCTTAGGATTTGAAAGGTTTGGAAGAGAGAGATAGGAGAGAGCTGAGAACTTTTTAGAGAGAGAGGAAATTCTTCTTCCTCCAAGTTGTATCTCTCTTCCCCCTTCTCTCCTTGTGTCTCTTGTCCTTCTCCCCTTTCAAGAAGCTTGATTGATATAGAGATATATCAATCTGCAACTCCTCAGAGCTCCCACGTCCAGGCATGGGCTGGGGTATGGCCTGGAATGATAGCTGCCAGCTGTCTGCAAAAATATCTGTTGAAAATCACATTTGGCCGACCGGCCATCAAAGTGGCCGACCGGCAGTCAAATTGGCCGGCCGGCCATCACACTTGGCCGATGGCAACATAACACAGCCGGTGGCCTCAAGCCATGGCCGGTGGAGTGTGGGGATGTCCCAAAAGCCATTCCCTGCACTCCAAAGCAAAAACACAAGTGTTTGGTGTAAAACCAGACACAAAATGGTCGAGTCGAGAGATCCTGAGGCAAGGCGCGTAGCCGAGGCCTCCGGGAACTCAAGACGAACACAAACATGGATGATCACCGAGTGTTCAAACGGTGACGTCCAAGTCTTGAGGACGGTCAAAAATGGGGTGTCTACACACGTGTACTTCTTGCTTTGAGCACCAATCACACCCCTTATCATATTCATGACTCAAAGGGATATGATTCTCGATTCTCGGACCACCAATCGCGCATTTCCATGCATGATGGCCCAAGGAACCAA
>NW_021026774.1:427927-454655 GCF_004153795.1 Camellia sinensis
GTGTACGATGAGAGAAAAGTAAGACAAGGGTTTTGTGAGAAAAATCGAGCCTGAGGGCTGAGTGATGTGAGCAAATACATATGTAAGATTGGATGGGAAACATTATCTGCAGCAGCAGTGGACTCCCAGTTTTCATAAGTCATCCACATATCGGGCGCAAACCAATGGAGCGGTCGAGGCCGCCAACAAGAATATCAAACATATACTGCAGAAGATGGTGGAAACCTACCGGGATTGGCCAGATAAGCTGCCGTTTGCTCTATGGGGCTACAGGACTTCAATAAGAACTTCTACCGGAACGACTCTGTATTCATTGGTTTATGGGATGGAGACCGTTCTACCTATCGAGATTGAGGTTCCGTCATTATGAGTATTGGCCGAGTGTCAAATAGCCGAGGCAGATTGGTAGCAGAGCAGATTTGAGGAACTCATGCTTTTTGACGAGAGAAGACTGAAAGCACTGTACCATATTCAAGGCTATCAACGCAGAATTGCCCGGGCTTTCAACAAGAAAGTTAAGTCCAGGAATCTAAAGGAAGGAGATTTGGTGCTCAAGGACAACCGAGCTCCCATCCACGACCCAAGGGGCAAGTTCAAACCCAATTGGACTGGTCCCTACATCATCAAAGCTATCTGGTCAGGTGGAGCTGTGGTTCTGATGGATCTAGACGGCCTAGAGTTTTCTCAACCGAGCAGATTGAAGAGGAAGCTGTGCTGAAGCACCGCAAAGGGCGACCTTGGCAAAAGTTAGAGCGTAAAAGGAGAGTGAAAATACCCGAGTGAACCTAGGCCTGAACTACGTAAGGCTTGATTCCCATCTTTGGGATACGTAGGCAACTTCACCCTGAAGTTCAGCCATAAACTTTTCCCCGATCAACTTTGTCCATTTTGACCATCTCGGTCATCTTTGTCCATCAGCTTTTATCGCGATCTCCGGTACAGTTCTATTCAGACTAGGGGCAACTTTCCGTTGCCGCGACGGTGCAGAGTTATTCAGACTAGGGGCAACTTTTCGTTGCCATGCAGTGCCGCGGTACTCTCCAAACTAGGGGCAACTTTCCAGTTGCAGGGATCTGGGGTTGTGCATCTCAGTGACAGATCTTCGGCGTGTCCAGTTCTGATCCATATCGAAAATGGTTTTGAAAAGTTTTGATAAAAGTTGACTTTGTTCAAATTAATCTCTTTACAGCTAAGACCATTTTTGGACCAAAGCGGAAAATTTTCAGTACCACAACCTTCAATTTCATTGATTTCAAAACAGAGTTACTATCGGAGTTACTTTTTACTACATTCATAAAGAAAACTTAAAAGTACTAATAAAGCAATAGATCTGGGGCATAGTCAAGTCAAGTATCCCTGCGCCCCCTTCCAGAGCTGGTCGAAGCCTCTGACGCCAAGCTAGGCCCAACCTGTGCCTCCTCGTTGAGCCAGTCCAAGCACTCATCAAACAAAGTGCAACTGAAAGTGGGAGCAGGAGCCAAGAGCCTGCGCCCCCTCCCAGAGCTGGTCGAAGCCTCTGACGCCAAGCTAGGCCCAACCTGTGCCTCCTCATTCAGCTAGTCCAAGCACTCGTCAGACAAAGTGCAATTGAAAGTGGGAGCAGGAGCCAGGAGCTCTTTAGTCCTCCATGCTGTGGCATATCGGGCAAGCTGTGCACCTCGGACCGGGAAAGCAGCCGGATACTCAATCCCCTCTAGTGGGCAAATCTGATCATGACCGAAATGGCGCAGGAACCGGAACGGAAAGTAGAACACACAGTGGGTTAGACCAATCAACTGGATCCCAATCAGCCGGGACATGCTATAGCTCATTGCCGGGAGATTGAGCCAAGGACAACGCCAATCAATGCGATCTGCGGACAAATTGCACATCCAGTCAAATCACCATCTTTCATCAGGGGCATCGACTAGGCGCTCTCGAAAGAAATAGCCTCGAGCAGAGTAGGCTGGGCAAGAGTCCACAACCTGCAATTTATCCATTAACCATACCTGGGGAGGGATGAAAAATGAGAGAATAAAAGCATAGAGAGATGTACGTTGAGAGAAAAGCGAGAAAAGGGTTTTTGTGAGAAAAACGGAGCCTGAGGGCCGAGTGATGTGAGCAAATACGTATGTAAGATTGAGTGGGAAACATTACCTGCAGCAGCAGTGGACTCCCAGCAAATCTAGTCGTCTCCCGGCGATAGACAGAATCCAAGCCCATCAGCGTCTCGGCCAAGGTCATGGCAATGTAGCTCTTTCCTTCTTTCAAGCCTTGAGCAACTTCAATTAGACGAATGCTACATCCGCCAAAGCCCGGGAAAAGCAGAAAGTGAGACAGCAGGCACAAGCAAAGGGCGTGTTGCCAGAAACCTTGCCAATAATGGTTGCTGCGATCACCGGCGTCAGAAAAGCGGTGAATTAAACCAAGGATATCCAGTTCCCCATTACAAATCAGAGACCGAGCATCATGCGCGGTGAGTCCACACATCCGCCCTAAAGCCTGGACGTGACCAAAGCGGAACTGGGGCAAGATGTCTTCATGACGTTCGGACTCCATCAAAACTCGAGAATCTTCAAAAGTTGGACATACCTCTTGACCGCCGAAGCTAAAGACATGTGTCACCGGGTTCCAAAACCTCGCCGCGGCATGGAGGAAAGGGAGATGTAGCGGAGTGCGGCTTAGCGTGAATAGTGCATTCAAGCCGAAACCCCGAAAGTTCAACTTTTCCGAGCCATCTAGAGAAACGATCCAAGCCGTGAGATTTTCAACGAGGAACGCCTCCATTTTTGTGCAAAACCAAGATGAATTGAATCAAAACACGGAGCTAAGGCTTTTAAAGAGGAAAATACACTATTCAAGGGGACAAGTGTCAAAAATTGGGCGGCTGCAGAGTTAAGTGGCCGGCCGGCCATATTTTCTGGCAGGCCGGCCACTTTTTGTTTCAAAACTGGCCGGTGGCCCTCCCCTCTGCAATAAATCTGGCCGGCCGGCTCCCAAAGGTGGCCGGCCATGCTCCAATGTATGCCTTCAGCCCTGTTTTACCCTCCGAGGGAAAGTTTCAAGCATTTCCATGCAACGGATGTGTCAAAGGCCTCTATTTCCCTCTTTTTCGGATGCGTTCCGTTGCCCAGATCGTCCGAAGTACACTTCGTTTTGTTAAGTTTTAATTATCGAGTTGTTGTTTTGTTTATCGAGTTGTCGTTTTGCTTATCGAGTTGTTTGTCGAGCTGTCGTGTTTCGTGTTTTGAGTTGTTACTCTTTGTTTAAACTTTTTGTTTGAGTCTTGTTTATCGGGTTGTCAACATTATTGTATTTTGTTTATCAAGTTGTAAACTTGCTAAGGTTTTGTTATATCTTAGAAAGTTAAGTTGTTGCATCGGTTCACTACCTGACTGGACAAAATGCACAACACACATTTCCATTCAATCTTATTATGATGCAGAATGATGGGATATGATGCTAAGTGTTTAAAATACAATACTTTTTTCAAAAGCTGTTTCATCCCATCATGTCTCGCTTGTTACAACATTTTACAGACTAAGGCACAAGTTTTACAGAAAATAAAACTGCCCGATAATGTACAATATGCTACAACTACTAGCAAAAAGATAAATAAAACAGGAAACAACCGCATCTGTGCTCTCAAGAGCAGGAATAAGAGGCCCTCTTCGTCCTCTTCTGCAGAACGGACTCTCCGCCACCATCGCCATCACCATCATCTGAGTTGGAGTCGTCATCATATGGGATCGCCCAGCCTCCCACATCAAGACCAGTCAATACAGCGAAGTCGAAAGGGGTCATAGTCATGTCCCCAGTGGCAGAGAAATGGAAAGAGTTGGTGGTGTCCCACCATCTCTCCACCAGGGCGGCCATCAGCGTCCTCCTGGCAGGACAACGAGATAGCCCAGCATAGAAGGGCCCGAACCCCGCTAAGTCAACCAAATCCCGAACGGTCTCCGGGAGCTTGGCATACCAGTCTCTGGCCGCGGTGGAGCCATACCCTTGCACGTTGCGAGAAGTCACCTGCATTCAGAATGAGCACATGTTTCAGCATGAAATGAATAAAGCTGCGTGCGAATAAAATGAAAAGGCTGCGTGCAAAGTAAAGTAAGTGGGCTGCGTGTTCACCATCAGTTGGGTTGTGCGCTCAGAATATTAGTGTTCTGGGCTGAGTGTTCAGAAAATCAATTTGGGCTGTGTGTTTAGAAAATCAATTTGGGCTGCGTGTTCACCTTCAATTTGGACTGTGTGTTCAGAAAATCAGTGTTTGGGCTGCGTGTTCAACTCTCAATCAGTGTGGGCTGCGTGCTCACCTTCAATTGGGCTGTGTGCTCAGAATATCAGTGTTTGGGCTGTGTGCTCAGAAAATCAGTGTTTGGACTGCGTGTTCAACTCTCAATCAGTGTGGGCTACGTGTTCACCTTCAATTTGGACTGTGTGTTCAGAAAAATCAGTGTTTGGACTGCGTGTTCAACTCTCAATCAGTGTGGGCTACGTGTTCACCTTCAATTTGGACTGTGTGTTCAGAAAAATCAGTGTTTGGACTGCGTGTTCAACTCTCAATCAGTGTGGGCTACGTGTTCACCTTCAATTTGGACTGTGTGTTCAGAAAAATCAGTGTTTGGACTGCGTGTTCAACTCTCAATCAGTGTGGGCTACGTGTTCACCTTCAATTTGGACTGTGTGTTCAGAAAAATCAGTGTTTGGACTGCGTGTTCAACTCTCAATCAGTGTGGGCTACGTGTTCACCTTCAATTTGGACTGTGTGTTCAGAAAAATCAGTGTTTGGACTGCGTGTTCAACTCTCAATCAGTGTGGGCTACGTGTTCACCTTCAATTTGGACTGTGTGTTCAGAAAAATCAGTGTTTGGACTGCGTGTTCAACTCTCAATCAGTGTGGGCTACGTGTTCACCTTCAATTTGGACTGTGTGTTCAGAGTCTGGGCTGTGTGTTCAGAAAATCAATTTGGGCTGTGTGTTCAAAAAATCAATCTGGGCTGTGCGTTCAGAATATCAATTTGAGCTGTGTGTTCACCTTCAATCTGGGCTGTGTGTTCAGAAAATCAACATGAGCTGTGTGTTCAGAAAATCAGTGTTTGGGCTGCGTGTTCAACTCTCAATCAGTGTGGGCTGCGTGTTCACCTTCAATTTGAGCTGTGTGCTCTAAAAAATCAGTGCTTTGGGCTGCGTGTTCAACTCTCAATCAGTGTGTGCTGCGTGTTCACCGTCAATTTAGGCTGTGTGCTCAGGAAATCAGTGTGTTGGGCTGCGTGTTCAACCCTCAACCGATGTGTGCCGTGTGTTCACAATCAATTTATGGGCTGAGTGCTCAGGAATTCTAGTGATAAGACCGTGTGTTCAAAATGCAAATAGAATGCAAGAAAAATTCGTAATACGTTACAGAAAAGGTAGGAATGAAGTAAATACCTCTCGTGCCTCATGGGAGAGATGATACTCAGGCTCCCGCAGGAGGAGATCCCCGGGTGCTCGCGCATCAAACTCAGTGAAATGATGAAAAACAGCCCGCGGGAGAACATGTACTGGTGGATCATACCTCTCAGGGATGAAGGGGCGGACCCTCGGAGGTAGAGACATGATGTCAGGATTGCCTCCGGTGCCTGAAGAACCTCCACCGTGGGGAAATTGACCCGCCATTTCAAGAAATCTGCAAAAAGAGGCAAAAATGAGCCAAAATTGGAAAAAGTCAACAAAAGTCAACTCTCGGGAAGTGAAAAAGTCAACAAAAGTCAACTCCCGAGAAAATCTTCCAAATATTGAGACAAACTCACCTCAAGTGGCGAAAATGAGAAAAGAAGCCCCGAAACCAAAATTTAATCGATTCAAAGTGCTTGAAATCGAAAGATTTCGCGAAAACAACTTGCGTGGGACGTTGGAAAACGCATATAGGGCACAGATCTGAGGGAGAAAATGGTTTGGGAAGGTAGAGAGGAAGATTTCGGAGCTGCAAAAGTGAGCTCAAAGTGTTTGGGTGGATGTATTTAAAGAAAAGAGGCTAAAAGGACAAAATTGCCCCCGGATTAGGCAAAGTGGCCGGCCGGCCACTTTTTCTAGCTGGCCGGCCATTTACTTTTCAATAACTAGCCGGCCACATCCTTCTCCCAATAAAACTGGCCGGCCATGTTCCCCACATGCCCTCCAAGGTCCCTGCAATTTTTGAGGAGGATTGGAGGCCCTGAGACCTGAAAAAGTACAAGAGAAGTGCGCTTTCTGTCGCGAAACCGTCCCGCCGGAACTTCAGCTTCAACCTCCAATGCATGTCTCACCGTTTACTCATCGAAAATGAGGTATATCCTTCTGAACATGCTGTAACCTCTCCGGGAGATGGATCGGAGGTCGCAATCAAGTCACCCTCGCCAAAACGCGCGTTTCTTCCCGCATTGCGATGCACCTTTTTATCAACACAGTGATTGCCTGCAGTTGATATCACATTGAACAGTATGCTGTTAGACATGTTGCGCTTGTTGAGTTTCTTTATTTTGCAGGCACGATATTGTATGTACGGTTCATTTGAGGCTGGTGCGACCAGGCGAATCGCGCAGGTATCGTATCTTCTCCGTGTGAGACGCGACGAGAATTGAATGATTCTTTGCATTCTTAACTGCATGAAATATAGTCGTTGCTTTGCATTCTTGCTTAAAATTGTTGCATCTATTTGCGAGTACTTGCTTCATTACAGCTTGCTGCATTTGCATGATCATTGAGTTACCTTCGGCTTCTTGCATTGTCAGTTGCATTTTGCCCCCGCCTGCGGGCATGCCTGCGGGCACATCTGTGTTATTTTTGTATGTTTGTCTAAGTTTTCGGCCTTGTCAAAAATGGGTCGTCTCTGGGCTTTGACATTCACTCCCGTCACTTATGACTTTCGAGTTCTGTCAAAGAGGGGCAACTGTAGACACCCCATTTTTGACCGACCTTGAGACTCAGACGTCACCAGTTGAGCGCTTGGTGATATTGCATATTGTGCTCGTTCAGAAGTTTCAGAGTCTTGGCCGTGAGCCTTGCCTCCGGGCTTCCGGACTCTTTTGTGTTTTGTCTCGGTTTGCGAACCAGACTCGGTTTTCTCTGTTTTCTCTTCGCAAAGGGAGGGAGAGGTCTCGTAGATCATCTCTTAGTGGCCGTAGGCTACGTTTTGTGGTCATAGGCCATTTTTGCCCGTTTAGAGTCCAGTTCCCGATGTTTCAGAATCGTTGGCCGTGTGCCTCGGTTCAGGACCGCTTAACCACCTCCGTTTGCTCCAATTTTTGGCATACTTCTCATAAGGGACACTGTGGTCCGAGAGACCAACTTCGTGGTCGAACACCACTCCCGGTGCTTAACAGCCCGTTTTCGGGGCCCCGAACTGCGTGTTTCGGCCCCCGAACCTTCATTCTGCATTGGTTTTGGTTCATTTTTGGCGGGGACCTCTGTTTCATTGGTAAGAAGGCCGTAGAAGGGTGGGAGGCCAGTAATTGTTCTGTCAGCCAACTTTATCCCTTCATCGCCCTCCGTCGCCCGTTTTTCCTCACTTCAGAGCCAATGTTGAACACCCTTGGACCATTTTCTTGCACCCAAAACCACATATTTGTGAGGTACACACCTGGGAGGCCACCAATATTTGGTGGCCGGCCAGTAATTGTTGTTGACCCTTTTGAACCCCTTTGAAAAGTGGGTTGTTCTCTCTCCTGGTTCACTTTTTCCAGTGTTCAACCACAGGGTTGTGTTGTGCACACATTAGAGGCTCTCTCTCTGTGGTGGCCGGCCATTAATTCTCATTGACCCTTTTGACCCTTGGCCGGCCGACTATGGGAAGTAGCCGGCCGGCCACCTATAACCTGGATAACTTTCTGGCCAGGATCCTCACATCATCTACAGTGCAGCAGTGCATTCATTTTCCCCCCAGATTCTATATCCGGGGGGCTGTATTTTGGAGGGAAACTTGGTTGGTTTTCCCTCCATTTTTTTCCCCCATTTTCCCCCTCTTTTTGCCTATATATCAGAGGCTCCAGCTCTGATATTAGGGTTACAAAATTTCCCCCTAAGGCCCTTGCATTATATCTCTCTCCCTCTATATTTTCCAAGCTAAAACACCCTTAGCCCTACACCATTTCTTCACCAACCCATAGCCCTGCCCTTCCATCCTCCATTCCAGCAGTTTGAGGGTGTTCTCCAGAGCTTAGGAGTGCTGCATTTTGGTCCAAGAAGCTACCAAAGTTTGGTCTTCAAGGGTGAGTACCATTCTTACTCTTTTGAGCTTATTCTTGTATCATTTCTTAGCCATACATGCTTACTGTTTTGAGCTCCGGCCCTAATTGAAAGTTGAATTTTTTTGAGCTCCTTTTCACTTTTGTTTAAGGGCCTCTCACTATTTGAGGCCTCCTTGTTGCACTTGCTTCATTATCCCTCTTGTATGCCATTATCTTATGTAGTATTTTTGGCTTATGTATAATCTGTTTTGAGGCATGTCATAAACTGAAGAGTTGCTTATTTTGAGCCCTTCTTTAACATTGTTGAAGGGCTCATTGCTTTTTGAGGCCTCCATTTATCACTTTCCTTTATATCTCTATTTTGGCTCCATTTTTGCATGAGTTATTAGCCTCTTGAGCTTCTGTTTTTGGGCTCTGCTCCGAACTAAAAATGGCCTTATTTTGACCCCATATTCATGTTTTATTAAGGGTCTTTCATGGTTTAAGGCATCCTTTATACACCTTGTGTTATATCTCTCTTTTTGGCTTTATTTTGTGTAGTATTTTAGGCTTGCATGTATGCTGTTTTGGGTCCGGCCATCAACTGTAAAATGCATTATTTTTGGCCCCTATTCAACATTGTTGAAGGCCCCTTTGTGTTTAAGGCCAGTAACCACCACTTGCTTCTTTGACCCTCGTTTGGCCCTTTTCTTGCATGAGATCTTAGCCATACATGTGCTGGTTTTTGTGGTTTTCCATAAACTGTAAAATATCATATTTTGGGCCCCTCTTCAACATTGTTGAAGGGCCCTAATCTGTTTGGGGTCAGAAGCTGTGAGTTGCTTCTTTGTCTCACATTTACGGCCATTTTTACATGCTAGTTTTGACCTATTTGTGTTTGCTGTTTGGTCTTGCTTAGAACTGTAAACATGCTTATTTTTGGGCTTCCTTGAATCTGTCTTTACATGTCATAAGCAAATAATGCATGCTTGATGTAGCTACAAGTCATTTCATGTGCTTAAGCTTGCATTTTGGGACCATTTCATGCATCGGGTGCCATATTCCTATGATTCGGGGCTGTTTTGGGTCATGTTTTGCTGCTGAAATTTGCATGTTTGCATATCATATTCCATGCCTTGCCATGTCTCATTAGAGTGGTATTTTATGCCTTAGGGTCGGTCCTCGGTTTGCGTGCATGCGTTCGTGCATCCCGAGTTATCTCATTTTCATCTCATGGCCTCTTATGTGAGTGTGGCTGAGGTCCACTCACGTTAGTGTAAGTCCATTGCACATTGTGTATGCCATTTTATTTCATAGCATTGCGTATGCTAGGGTGTATGTTAGTGCATTGTGTATGCCATGTTATCTAGGGCATCGTGTATGCCATTTCATAGCATTATGCATGCTAGGTTGTATATTAGTTGCATTTCATGCATATTGCATTGTGCTTGGGGTAGGAGTTAGCCCGAGCACGGGAAACGAGGTACGTTTCGTACTCCGAGTGACGGAACGTGTCTCAATTCCCAGTCACCGACACTCCGGATTATCCATGATGGAGTCTAGGCCCTGTTTTGTTTTCATGCGCATTCATTCCATATTGAGTTGTGCAATTCGACTCCTCGGCCATCATGCATCGAGATGCGTGATTGGTGGACGAGGAATCGAGCATGCTACATTGGTGAAAATACATTGCTATGCCTTTTCTCTCTTTGTTGCAAGGCAAATCAAGAATCAGCGCAGTCTTCGCGGCTTGGTGCGCTTACCAAGGATAAATTGCAAACAGAGGCAATTGGGGCATCCTAGTGGAATTGTCGCCAAGGCAGTCCAAACATACATCATTCATCAGAGTCCAGCAGTCCTAGCTTGCATCCATTTATTATTTTCTAAGTAATTGTAAATTAATTAGGAATTTGTATATATTTGACTGTATTATTTGGACTGTAATTATTTGGGATTTTTGATTTTTTTTAGTGTTTTTTTTTTTTTTTTTTTTGGTTATATTTTATTCGGACCCTCTGTGCGGGCATAATTGTAATAAGTGTGCGTGTGTGTGATTATGTCTTCCACCCACGTCTTTCTTCCCTTTTATTTACCCTGCTTACGACGGTTAGATTAGGGCTTTTCAATTAGCATACAGTATGATAGATGTTTGCATCTTCATCTGTTTTGCATGCCACCGGACTCGGTCGCATCATATTAACATGCATTGTATTTTCCATTCCAAATTGAATACAGTAGCTGTAGCATTTCATATGCCATTTTAGAATAGCCGAGCCTGCTATAGTTGCATTTTTGGCATTGTTGTCATTAAGGCATTTCTGATAGTTAGGATCATGCATGGATTTCTACCATAGCTTCTGTTTGGCTTGAGTACTCGTGGAGTTTTATGCTTTAGCATCCTTGCATGCGTGTGAGTGACTGCATGAATAGCAATGCTTATCCATGAGGCTTATATGCTTATTGATATAACTGCTTGAATCTGTGAGGTGAGGTTGGGTTATTTGGATTGGAACAATCATACTGTGAGTTTTAAGCACTAGATAGTGGCAAATCATCTGTTTAGTCCACCTGAGGGTGGCAAAATCTGCATTTTTAAGCCTACTTGCAGTACCAAACCAATCTTTAAAAACAACTATGAAATGTTTTGTTCCAATTCATGGCTCGAATCGCAGTCTATACTTGTATGCTGCGCAGTCACATAGTAATCTAGGCCAGTAATAACCGGAATAGAGAACACACATTTTTTTCAAAAACTGATATCATGGTTAAGTAGAGGCCGATCTTTGATCGGGCGACGCGAGGGTGCGTCACAAAGTGAACCTTCCCATCGTACCACAGTTCCCGGCCGAGCAACTTTGGTGATGGACCGGACACGGTGGCCTTACGGCAAACGAGTCAGGGTTTCCTTAAATTTCCAAAAATAAAATTTAGGTGGCAACTCTGTATCTTGGCAATAGCAGTCCTGTTTGGCATTCTTTCTAAAATCTGTTTTCTCAAAACGATTTGCCGGATTTGGACTCTTTGGTTCAGACTTAGAACCGTGACAATTTGAGAGTCCTGAGCTGTAGTGACCCCAAATGAACAGAACGGGAGCTCACCCTCCCGGGGCGTTCAGGGACATCTACAGCATGAGGAAATTCTTGGAAATGACTTTAAAATGTTAGGAATTATGCATGCATGCAAGGTATGAGTCAAATTTCTTCCTTTCTAGTTCAAATCTCAAGTTCACATACTTAATCTTTTGAATTCATGTTCTTAATGCCACAATCAAAGAACTTAAAGGTTGAATTCTTACCTAGACTTTCCAAAATGAGAGCTAGAGGCTTAATTCTTGAATCTGTAAGTTCAATTCTTCCTCTTCCTAGCAAATCCCTTGGTTAAGCTCAATCTTCTCCTCACTCTCATTCTCTCACGTTTTTATGTGTGTATGGGCTCAAGAATGTGTTGAAATGAAGAAAAAGGATGAGTGGTGTAAAAGGTGCCTTATATAGGCTTGAATTAAGTAATTCATTAATCAAGCTTCATTGAGCATTAACTATTCTAATTTAATCATTCCAAATCGAATTTCAATTAAATCTACCATAAAATTCTAAAAATTCTAATTAACACAAAAATCAAGTCAATTTCTAAATCGGATGCCGATAAGGCCTTCAATTCGTAAACCAAAATGAAAACATGAACAGATCTTTCTACGTTAAACAGATACAAACACACATAAGGCAACATATGATGCAAAATTTCTCTTAAATTACTTATTAGGCATAATTAAGTATGGATTAACGTTAATCATGGGTTGGGATTGTTACATTACCTATCTGAAAAAATGAAAAATTTCAATCTTGTCAATCGTAGCCAACCATTCAGTGCATTAAAACTGACCATTTGCTAATTTTTCGAGTTGATTTCGTTGGTTTGGGCAGGTGGTTCGGATTTTTGTACAACCCTGTTAGCAATCTTTAAATTAAATTTATTGGTAATTTTTTCTATTAAATAAATAATATTTTTATTAGAATATATATTACAACAATTGCAAATAAACAAAAATATTAAATTTTCAAATTTACAAAAGTTATTCTAATCACATCAAATTACATTTAAAAAAAATTAAACACAAACCATGTAAAGTACGAGTAGAAAACTAATATAATTGTATATAGTATAAATTTGTTAGCAAAATAATTTTTTCTTGGTTGGTAGCATTGCTTTGATTGTGTTTGGATTATAAATTTAGTTAGAAATTTGAAAAGAAAAATGAAAAAGGTGAGATTCCTATCCAAATCTATAATCCAAGCACAACCCTAATAAACAATCATGTCCTTAATTTGCACTAGAGGATCCGGTTTTGGTTATAGTGGGCTCATTTGGGGCTCAACTCGATAATATAACTAGTTTGTATTTTAGTGCTTCTCGAGTGAATCGTTCATATAAAAAATTAAATTGATTAGATATTTGGAACATATTTGTTTTAAAAAATTAAGTAGTAGGTGTAATTTCAAAATGAAACTGTTCATTTTTTTAAAACAAATATTATCTAAACATATAACTATCAATATTTAACTAACTTAATTTTTACCTTAGATAATCTGCAAAGATAACACTAAAATTTAATAAATTTGAATTATCAATATAAACTCAAAATTGGTGTGCAATAACAAAATTTTACCATTCCCTCCAAATTAAGGAGTTTAGGGCTTTAAATTCTCCTCGGTACATGGTTGTAATTAAATTTTATTACATTATTCAAAGATTGTAAGATAATCATAAAAATTTTCTATTCTTTTAAATTTAAAAAGAATTACTACAAACACTTGAAAAGTTGAAATAAAAAAGGAAGACAATCCGAGTGAGAGGTTAGAACACCTCCAATGACAAGTTATTAATGGCAAGCTATTCACTACAAGAAATAACACATTCGGCGACTAATTTTGCCGACTAAAGTAAATTTAGTCGCCAAAGGTCTACCAATTAGGTACTAAAATAAAGTTGGTCGCCAATGGTAGACAGATTAGCTACCAAACAATATTTGGTCGCCAAAGGTACATGCATCAGCTACCAAACCTTTTTGGTCGGTAAAAGACCACTTTTTTTGCTACTAAATATACATGTTGTCGGAATTGTCTTTACTTTTGGCGACTAAAGATGATGTTGGTCGCTAATTGCACTGTCATTATAAATTATAAATTTTTTTTATTGGTTTTCATTTAATTTTTAGCTACTAATTGTGTGTTAGTTGTGGAAAAGCGCCTTTTGGGAGATATTATTAATGAATTTTTGGCTACAAATGTGTGCTAGTCGTGCAAAATAGGGTTTGGGCGACTATTTAAATTTTGGTCGCTAAATCTGTTTGCTTTACCGACTCTAATTCAATAGCCAAAAGGGCCAAAATCGTTTGGTGGGAATATTTATTTTTCATAAATATATTACCGACCAAAATAAAGTTTGGTCGGGAATAAAGATTTCGTGGTTTTATTTCCCTCCCTCTCTCTCCTGCCTCTGTCATTACGCTGTTTCCATCTCCATTTCGCCTCCCTCCAGGTATGTCCTCTATTTCGCCTCTCTCTCTCTCTCTCTCTCTCTCTCCTAATCTCCCTCTTGATTTGTTTCTCCTTCTCTGTATGGCCTCTCGATTTCCATCTTTCTCTCTCTCGCTGTTTACATTAGTTTTTGATTGGGTCTCACTCACGCCTCTGCCCTCTTCTCTATAGCTTTGTCTCCATCGCCATCGTCGCAAGTTCATCAGGATCATCGCATAGTCTGCCTCCTAGGTATGTCCTCCATTTCGCATCTGTCTCTCCCTCTCTCCGTATCTCCCTCTCGATTTGCCTCTCTCTTTCGGTCTCTCTCTGTTTACACACACACGCACATACATACATACATATATATATATACACACAGAAATCAGAATGTGAATGCTGGAAATTAGGGCATTGTGATTGAAATTAAAATTTAGGGCAATGCTTGGGTTGAGATGTTTTTGAAATTAGGCCAATGTTATTCAATTTGGGTGTACAAATTACAGAAATGTTGAAATTAGGTCAATCAATTACCATATGCGATGATCTTATATATATATATATATTATTTCACTATTTTATTTTCTAAGATGGAATTGCTCTATTTGTTCTCTCTCTTCTTCCTTTGCATTTCTTCCATATCTTCAGTAGCCCATCACTAACCCTATCCATACCACTTATTTTTCTAAGTCTATTTCCAACCCTTTGTAGTTTTATTCAAAATGAGGTCTGAGTTTGAGTAAAAAATTATAATTTGATATTTTTCTATTTCAATGGAAAATTTCAAATTTAAGTCCAAATTGTCAAGTTTTGAGTGGTTGTAGCTCCGAATTGGAGTGAACGATAATTTGAAATTTTTGGATAAAGGCAACTGTGTCAAGCTCTGATTGGATAGAAATTTGAGTAAAAAGGGATGTATCTCCCTTGAATTGAGTCAAAATTAGAGTAAAACTAAATTTGGTATAGATGTCAATAAATGAGTGGGTGGAATTTTAACTTACTCAAATTTAAGTTTTCAGTAAAGATTTAAGTAAGGTTTAAAACGTCATAACTCAGTAGAGTCAGGGTGGCTGCCATTGTGTAGCCTTTTAGGTTCACTTTAGATCTTATTTTGATAATTTCAATCATTTATTTTTTAAATTACATCAAGTACAATATATTTATATAAAATTTAATTGACTAATGAAAAACTGAATGATAAGTTCGATTTTAAGAATAAAACTTAATACATATGTGATTTGATTAAAGAACTATTATTAATATCCGATCAATTTGATTTTTTTATATCAATGTTGTACTGATATATTCTAAAAAGTAATCAATTTGAATTATCAAAATAGGATCTAAAATGAACTCAAAAAACCGCACAACAGTTACTGTTGTGCATCTCAAGTCCTAACTCACCACTAATTGTTATTACACCTAACAACTTGCTACTCTCGGCGTAAAGCTCATCTCCAGCTCCCTTTTCACTTCAACTCTGAATCATTCATTTTACCAGTTAAACTAATACATAATGAACGGTTTGGATCATGTGTGACTGAAGAAGTGTGGAATTTATAAATAAATAAATTACTTTATAACAGTTTACTTTGCCCAGAATTGGGGGCATAGCATTTACCATATGTTGTACATTAATTATGGGCATAGCATTTACCATAGGCTGAAGAAGGGTGTGTGTGACTGTATGTGTTCATGTGTGACTGTATATATTAAAATGTGTGTGTATATATAAACTGATCTGTCTATGAGTCATGTTATGCTCTATGTAAGAGATGGTTGGGTAATAGGACACAAAAGTGATTTGCGTGTTGCAACAATGCAAGGCTGCCACGTTATAATGATAAATCACTCTCACATGAGCTATGCATTTCTTTTTTGAAATGCATCTGTAACTGAGGATTCACCAAACAAATACGTAATGAGAGGCAACGAGAGCGACTTATCCAAGCAGATATATTTGCAGATTTATTGGTTATCATTGTGGTATTCCACAATTTCAAAGGGCCTCCAATCAAAAATTATTTGGTGTTTTTGAAGCGTTGCTTCATACTAAAAATTCATTCTACACTTTTTTTTTTGTTTGGCTAAAAGAAAATGATTTGTAAATATATATAAGCTATAAAATATATCGAGATTGATGTGTGAATAATTTTTTTTATTTTTTTTATTTTATAAATTATAGAATAATAGTAAATGAAGAAATCATAATAAACTATATCATTTTATATAAAAGTAGTATTCATAATAAAATGGTTTCGATTATTTTGATATATCATTCTATTATTGACCATATGGTTTCACTAGTACTAGTGCTCTACTAGTTATGCTATCTAGTGGTCCAAAATTACGGGTCATTTCTTAAATTAACACACATACTATAGCTTTTGTGCTACAAATTGTGTCATTTGGTCCCACCTTAAAAGAGATTTATGTGACAAGCCAAACAGTGAATGAAAAACAACATAATCTATCGGAACTTGAGATGCGTGTTCTCATTTGTTCCTCGGTTAATATTTGTGTGAGTTGTAGGTGACAAAATGGACAAGAGTTGGATGACGATAAACAATAGGTTGACAAGTCAAGAGTATCAACAAGGGGTGAAGTCATTCCTTGATTTTGCTACGGCAAATTTAGGCGTAGAGGATGAAATTAGGTGTCCGTGTGTCGATTGCATTAATGGCACAAAATATAGCAGACAAGCTGTGTGGATGCACTTGATCCGAAGAGGAATGGCATCTTCGTATATAACTTGGGTGCACCACGGGGAACATGTTCCCGTGTCTCATCCTAGTGTATCAAATGACCAATGTGGAGGTAATGGCGAATGTATGACAGATATCGATGATCCGCCCATGGATGAATTGCCTATTATGTTGGAAGAAATTTATGTGAGTGGTCTTATGGATGATCATACCGCCGAGGAACCTAATGGTTTGGAGAATGAGGATTTGCATAAGTTCATTAGGTTATTCGAAGATGCACAACGCAAAGTTTACCCGACATGTGAAAAGTTCTCTGTGCTATCATTCGTCATTAAGATGCTTCATGTGAAGGTGTACAACAAATGGAGCAACAAGTCATTCGATATGGTTATACAAGTATTCAAGGACATTCTACCAGAATGTGATCAAACAGTTCCATGGACACTCTATGATGCTAAGAAGTTCTTACGTGACTTGGGTTTGGGATATGAAACAATTCATTCGTGCAAGAATGATTGTGCACTATTTTGGAAGGAGAGTGCTAATTTGGAGAAATGCCCTACATGTGACGCATGTAGATACAAGTTGAACGATGATGGTGGTAAAAAGATTCCACACAAGGTACTGCGGTACTTTCCTTTGACACCGAGGTTGAAAAGACTATATATGTCCAAAAAAACAGCCGCAGATATGAGATGACACAATGAGAAGCGTGTGGATGATGACATATTAAGGCATCCGGCCGATGGTGAAGTTCTTACGTGACTTGGGTTTGGGATATGAAACAATTCATTCGTGCAAGAATGATTGTGCACTATTTTGGAAGGAGAGTGCTAATTTGGAGAAATGCCCTACATGTGACGTATGTAGATACAAGTTGAACGATGATGGTGGTAAAAAGATTCCACACAAGGTATTGCGGTACTTTCCTTTGACACCGAGGTTGAAAAGACTGTATATGTCCAAAAAAATAGCCGCAGATATGAGATGGCGCAATGAGAAACGTGTGGATGATGACATGTTAAGGCACCCGACCGATGGTGAAGCATGGAAGGACTTTGATGAGCAACATCCGACCTTTTCTGATGACTCTCGAAATGTCAGGCTAGGGCTGGCAACAGATGGTTTCAATCCATTTGGAAATATGAGCACATCATATAGCATGTGGCCCGTAATCTTAATGCCTTACAATCTCCTACTGTGGAAGTGCATGAAAGAGCCATATTGCATGATGTCGTTGCTTATTCCCGGACATTCGGCACCTGGAAGAGACATTGATGTTTACTTGTAACCATTAATAGAAGAATTGAAGAATTTGTGGGAGCATGGTGTGCAAACATATGATGCATTGAACGGGCAAATTTTTAGAATGCATGCGGCGGTAATGTGGACCATAAATGGCTTCCCTCCGTACGGTAACATGTCAGGATGGAGTACAAAGGGTTACTTGGCTTGCCCTAATTGTAACATTAATGCATCGTCCCAGGGATTACGAAGTAAAATAGGATATATGGGTGCTCGTCGCCACTTGCCTGAGAACCACACTTGGCGAACAAGTAAGCTCTTCAATGGTCAAACGGAGCATAGGTCCAAACCTTTAGACTTATTGGGGGACCAAATACTAGAGCAAATTGATTTTGGGACTGACAAGCAGTATGGAAAGCACCCACAAAATCGAAAACGACAAAGGAATGAACATTAAAATTTGAATTGGAGCAAGAGAAGCATTATGTTTGACTTGCCCTATTGGAAAACGTTGAAGTTTCGACACAACCTTGATGTCATGCATATTGAAAAGAATATATGTGACAATGTCGTTGGGACACTTTTGAGCATAGATGGAAAGCACAAGGACACGGACAAAGCACGCTTAGATTTGGAGGACATGCAGATACGTAAAGAGTTACACTTGAAGAGGCGTTCTAATGGGTCCTTTGAGAAGCCTCCCGCATTATACACATTGTCTGTGAAAGAGAGAGAAGGCTTTTGTGATTTCTTGAAATCAATGAAGTACCTTGATGGCTATGCAGCAAATATCTCCAATTGCGTGACCGCTCAAGCTAGAAAATTATCTGGCCTCAAAAGTCATGACAGTGATGTCCTTATACAACGACTTCTTCCAATTGGGATGCGTGGCTACCTTAATAAGGAAATCGGTACGACACTTTTTGAGTTGGGAAATTTCTTCAAACAATTGTGTTCAAAGACATTGAGGCGTTCAGATTTGCTGAAATTGGATGAACAAATCGTACTCATACTTTGTAAGCTTGAGATGATTTTCCTGCCGGCTTTTTTTGAGGTCATGGTCCACTTGGCAATTCACTTGCCTCGAGAGGCTATGCTTGGAGGCCCAGTACAATATCGATGGATGTACCCAATTGAGAGGTATAAACTTAGCCCTCGTATTACTGTCAAATTTTAATTAACGCTTTACTGCTGACATAAAGATTTCAGTATAACATTGTCATCGGCTTGCTTGTTAGGTTACTTGGCCGTCTAAAAGGGTTTGTGGCCAACAAAGCTCATCTTTAAGGTTCTATTGCCGAGGCTTACATTTCCAAAGAATGTACAACATTTTGTTCAATGTATTTGGATGGAGTTGAAACATTGTTTAACTGCCCAGAAAGGAATTATGACATGGGTGAGCGTGGCCCAGGGTTGGCGGTATTCAATCAAACTGTACGTCCCTTTGGTCTAATGACAAGGGCGTCCGATGTGTCCGTAGCTAAACGCGAGATGGCTCATTGGTTTGTCCTACACAATAGCACAGAAGTGGATAAACACATAGAGTATGAATCCTTCAAACGTATTTATAATGTGTTTGTTGTAAATTGATTAGTTTTTATCTTAGTAAATATTTTTGAATCGTATTTCTTGTAACTAGGGAGCACAAGAACTTGTTACACCAAAGAGCCGGTGCGTTCGACATCGAAAATAGACATCGGAAAGAATTCCTTAAATGGTTCAAAGATCATGTAAGCTAGTATTCTCATATCCTACCATAAATCGTACATTACATAAATGTCATGTATGCTTGTAACATGACACATGTTCTTCATGTAGATGAATGAATTGCAGAGCCGAGTTTCTCCCGAAGCAACTGATGATATGTGGTCATTAGCCAATGGTCCTAGTGGCTTAGTGAACACATATTCAAGATGTATTTGTAATGGTGTCCGTTATCATACTATCGACTGTGACAACCGTCGGAAAAGTCAGAATAGTGGATTAGTTGTGGAAGGGGAGCATGAAGGCCAATTGATACACTTCTATGGACACTTGTGCACAGTGTGGGAACTGAACTATTTGTTCAGATGTCGGATTGTATTGTTCCAATGTGAATGGTTTAACACCGGTAGTAGTAGAACTATGCGTGTAGAACCACATTTCACAACAGTTGATGTAACAAGTCGATGGTACAAAGATGACTCATTTGTATTACCAAGTCAGGTTGAGCAAGTATTCTATGTTAATGACACCAAATTAGGTACCAATTGGAGAGTCGTAGAAAAGTTCCAACATCGAGGAATTTGGGATGTGCCAGAGATGGATGTCGTACAACCTGATGATGTGTTCCAACAAGAAGAAACCACCGGGGTCGTACCTGCTATGGCTATTGATGATGATGTGGTTTTGCGTCGACATGATATTGAATCTGAAATTATTCCAATGGAAGTTTTGCAATCTGTCAGAGGTGTAGAAGCCAAGGGTGTTACAGATGATGCCTTCATCTGTGATGATGAAGATGGATTAATGAGGGAGGGTGACGACACAGACGAAGAATATGACCTACAAAGTGATTTTGATACAGATGTTGATGTAGAATCTTGATGTATATCATGCTTTAGTGCATATCATAATTAGAGCAATGTAAATGTTCAACCGGTGCACAAATGCAAAGGAAACTCATTATAATGAAGGGGGATCTATCTTTGTAAATGTCAATATCTCGTGATATAAACCACTATCATGAATGAGTTTTTTTTTTTTTTGGAACAATTGGTGCTCGTCAAACTTCTATTATTATGAAAATTCTATAGTTATAATAAGAAAATTGCATATGTCATAAACTTATTGTAATCACACATGAAAATAATTTGGTTTTTGTCCAAATCTGGAAATCACCTTGGTCTGTATCGAACTGGAAAAACTATCTTTTTATCTTGTTTGGTACTAGCTATTTTGCCTAAGCTGTGAGGATTGTTGTAAAAAAAGCAGGAGCTGTGACGACTTCCAGGGTTTGAGCATGTAATTGTTTGGTAATAATCTTTTATATCATGCATGAAGAATTTGCTTAGATCGGTAGCTGGTAGGAGCGTTTATTACTCAACCACACCTTCTTTTCACAACAAAAGTTGGCTAACCTTTTGGTGTGTATCAAATTAGGTAGTTACTAATAGAATAGCTTAGAGCATATTCAAGGAGCTAGGTTGTACATAATGGCTCAGTAACAAAATTGTTATACATCCATTTCTGCTGTTTGACTGATTTCTTTAACTCTAACTATTCCTTTTAATAAATGAAATAAAGAACCTGCAGTTCAAAGAACATTAGTGAATCAATTAGAAATGATACAAGAATGCATATAATGTGAAAGGAAAGACACAAGTTCGCAGGCATTATGGAGTGCAAGCACTTGTTTTGTGAAAATGAAAAAGCAAAATTTCTGTCTGATGAATGAATAAAATGTTCTCAGTGTTTGTTATATGCCTTTCCAAATTGCAAGGGATAGTTGCAAGTTCGCAGGCATTATGGAGTGCAAGCACTCGAGTAAATTTTGAGTTGACGTTCACAGTTTTAGTTGAATTGTGGAGACCACTTGCTTCTGTTTAATGTTAATAATTTTAAGTAGTGCCATACATTGGTTTATTCTAGAAGAAACTTGTTTAGTAGCTAATGGTCTATACTGAGTTGATGAAGAATCGACCAGTTCAAAAAAGCCACTTATCTCATGAAGATTTTGGTGAAATAACTTCTGTATGGAACTTCTACATGTTATGCATTATTTTCTATTCGCTATTCTTTAATTATTCTGATTAATATTTTCATCCTTGGAATTTGATTATTATTGTTTATCATGCAGATTGCTCTAGTAAAGTCCTCATGTGAATTCATGTTAAAAGAACTTAAGCATTGGATGATCCCAGACAAGGTAATTTTTTTCTAAATCTAAACCCGAAACTGTCACATACCATGTTGTCTTGGTAGTCATTTAGTCAGAATTATGCAATGCAATTCCTTACAATGTGGTTTTGCAGGTTAAAACCTCAATAACCGCTTTTCCATCATCTGCAGAAATAGTGCCAGAACCGTTAGGTGTCGTATTGGTGATATCAGCATGGAATTATCCTTTCTGTATGTTAAATACCCTGTTCCTTACATCCTTATTGTTATTACCTTAATATTTGGTCAACTTATTATAACAACCTCCTCAAAAATAAATAAATAAAGAAGAAGAGAGACTTGAGTTATTTAGTTACAAAGATCAAATAAGAGTTAGATAATATACATTCAACTCAAACTAAAATAATAATAAAAAAACAAAAACCAACATAAGGGACCCAATTTGTAAATGTAGATTTAACATTCATTCATGTTAGTCTAACGGCATCTACATGATGCAAGCATAACATAATTTTGTACAGTTCATGTAAATTATTTACAACATGTGTTGAACTTCATGGCAGTTAGTTGCGATAGAACATTGGCGGCTGCTGATTTTCTGCACAGAGTTTCTAACAAACTCATTTTTTTAGTGTTGCTCATGAATAAGATTTATTTTCCATTTTTTTCTATAACTCATTTTTTTGTTATGATAATGATTGGTCTTATGAATCTCAATTACATTGTAAGAATAAGATTTAGATCAAGCTATAGCCCCCCCTTTTTTGTGTGATCTTTCTTTTCCAGTGTTATCTCTTGATCCAGTCATTGGAGCTATTGCAGCTGGAAGAAATTTATCAGAAATTTAGTTCTTGCTTTTGTTGGAGCTTCCAGGAATATTATGTAAGTTGATGAGTAAAATAGGTGTTAATAACCTTGTATACTATGTTGTTTGATGCATAATTTGATCTTGTCTTTGTAATAGTTGATCATGTTGCAATTGACATTCAGAGTTTTTAGTTCTGGTTTGCTAATATTTATGGGTGAATATGTATATTTATCAGTTAATTCATGTGGCACAAAACAGATCCAGAACTAAAAACAGATCTGTCTGCAACAAATCTGTCTGCAAAAATTTTTGCAGATTGGAAAATTTGTCTGCAATCTGTCTGTAAAATTTTTGCAACAAATCTATCTGCAAAAATCCAGAACTTAATTCATGTGAATATGTATATTTTTGCCTAATTTATTTCATGTAGTTCATGCGTTATAATGTATTTTACAGCAGGCATATCATGCTTTATAGTGTTACTACAATTATTGCAGATTGGAAAATGGTTCCTGGCTTAAAGACTGGTCGGCTTCGGAAAAAGACACTCACGCAGCCAGAAACAGACTCGCCGACGGCTATTTCTTTAGGATCACCCGTTGCTCCATCTCGTGTTCTTCCCGTCCAATCAAATGTGGGACCATCTCATCATGCCACTAGCCAACCAATGGTTGATTCTGATGAGACACAAGCCTCATCCGAAACGTAGCCGACTGGCGTAGGTAAGATGAAAGTGTATCAAATTTGTCAATTATCACTTGCCATTGCCATTTTTTTTTTGTAGCCAATTTGTAGCCAATTTTCGTGTTGTTATTTTGTTAACAGGGACTTCGAAGCCCCTACGTGTACGCGGACTGACACTTGGCAAAGGCATATAAAAAATAATTAGAGCCAATAAAAGGGAAAAATGTTATGTTCACATCGATCGTGGGTTGAATGCAATGACTGGCAAGTATGCCACTCCAACAACTAACGAGTTAGGAATTCAAATTAGAACCTCGTGCCCTATGAAAGATGTGAAGTCATGGCTGGATCTTGATGAGATTACAAAAGCTGCCATCATCCAAGCTGTTCTTGTAACTAATATTACTTGTCCACAAGATGTAATTCTATTATGTATGCTTATAAGAAAGACTATTATTTAATGATTACAATTTCCATTTGTTTTGCTTGTAGGACAAGTTTCAAATTGGAGACGATTTCCACAATGACTTACAAGCACAAGAGATTGTGAATAAGAAGGCCTATGGGTTGTACAAAGATTGGAGGTACACTTTGAAGCAAGAATTCGAATTGTTAGAGGGACTTCCACGTGATGAGATCTATGCGCATCCGCCCGTAGGGGTGAGTTTAGATGATTGGAAACATTTGATCGATGTGGCATGGAAAGATGCATCTCACCAAGTAAAATAATAGACTAGATAGAGTACATACATCTATGTGAAAATGTGATATGCCTTAATAGTTACCAAAAAATTGTTTATCTGCTTGTCTTATTTTTAGAAACGGTCGAAAGCTGGCAAGAGTAATAGGAGTCAATTGCTGTGCAATCATACCAATGGGTCTCACTCATTTTCTATCGTAATGGCTGCTATGGTGAGTTTGATTTTTTTAAAACTTGAATCCATTATATGTTGTTTGGATATGAAAATGTTATGTTATGATACATATATATATGTTAAACTCTGTTAGTAAACAGCTACTGTCTGCAAAAAATCTGTTAATGATACCCTTGCCACATGTTTGCATTCGAAATCTGTCTAAACTATACTTTGTTTTGCATTCGAAATCTGTCTCGCAAAATCTGTATGGGAAAATTTGTTCCAATTCCAATTGAAACAATCTGCAAAAATCTGTTTGACAAAATCTGTTTGGAAAAATCCGACTTACAATCTGTTTACAAAAATCTGTTTGAACAAATCTGCAAAAGTTTGTAAAAATCTGTTTGAATTTTGTTTCAATTGTGTTTGAAAAATTATGTACACACACATGTTAGAATACACATAATATGAAGTGATTATAAGTGGCTATCTGTAGATGACTGACATGTGATTGTATGCATGAGCAGATTTTTGTTTACCATGATATATCATTCAATTTTGGTCAATCAGTTCAAGTCAAATACGGTATCCATATATGTTGGTCAAATCAAATACAATTTAAATTAGCCAATAAGTTCATATGTTGAGTGGCATCATGATGGTGACTTTCCTCATTTACCCACTGGACCTTTAGAGGGTTTTACATATTTCTTATTTTCCGATTCTAAAATTTTATTTTTCTGACAGATTTTGCGTCTGTCACACTTCAATTCTTGTATATAAGATGACTACAATGTAATTCTTGTATATAAGGTGAGTTTAGGGATCTACGTCCATTACCACATATGAAATTTGTGTAAACTAGAATACTGCTGCCTCTATTTCCAAATCTCGCTGCAAACCTGTGTGAAACAAATCTGGCTGCAAATCTGTCTAAAAATTTGTTAAAAAATCTGAATCTGAAAATTTGTCTATACAAATCTGTCTACAAAAATCTGCTTAAAGTGTCATTGATTTATACGTTGATGTGTTAACAGGTAGCAAAAAATGGAGAGTTGAATTTTCCAAAGTTCTATGAGGACAGCCACACTTCAAAGAAAACGAATGACTGGATCCATCCGAAATGCCGTGAGCTACATGTAAGTATGTGACAAGGAAATATATATATTCAATATGACTGTACTTAGTACCCAATAATACATATATGTTGCCAAAGTTTTCTTCGTCTTATTTATTTGCAATGATAGCAAGAGATGGTCAATGTACAAGCGGCTGCCATTGAGTCGGGGACGCCATTGACACAGGAGGAGCTTTCAAGGCAAGTGCTTGGACAGAAGAAAAGGTACTTTCTTGGATTTGGGAGTGGCCTACAACCCTCTACCATATTTGCATCACGAGCACACGATAAGGACATGGAGGCAATACGAGCTGAGGTGGAGGCACTTCGTAAGGAGTGGCAAAAAGATCATGACGAGTTAATGAAAGAGCGAGAGGAGCGCCATAGATGTTACAATGACTTGTTGAAAGAGCGAGAGGAGCACATTCAATTATCCAATGAGATGTTGAAAGAGCGGGAGGAGGGACAAAAGGCAAGGGAGGAGACAAATACAAAGGTCGAGCATCTTAAGAGCACGATAGATGTTACAATGAGTTGTTAAAAGAGCGAGAGGAGCGCATTCAATTATCCAATGAGATGTTGAAAGAACGGGAGGAGGGACAAAAGGCAAGGGAGGAGACAAATACAAAGGTCGAGCATCTTAATAACGTAGTTGCCAAACTGTCACAACTCTTGGGAATCTAAGTTGGGCATCCGACGTTTGCTTTTTGGTAAGAACAATTTCATTAATGTCACACTTACTTTGTTTAAATATGTTCGCTTTAAGAGTTGAAAATGTCATCAATTTGGGAGTTAATCTGCCTCACAAATTCAATGGGAGTTGTTTAAATATGTTCGCTTTAACTTTTGTTTATAAGTTTCTGAGCTGATTCTTTATACTCATTCCTAGATTACAAACCAAGACTGTCATTCACTGAAACCTTTGTTTATACCCACCAACCATCAACAAAAACCGTTGCGTTTTTAACTATAATTTACATTGTATCATTACCACCCAAGACCCTCATTCACTGAACTCTTACCTAGGAAAAAGAATACTTCAAATAAGAAGTTGTAAAGGAAGAGCACTGCTAAGTGACAATTAGGAGACATTTAAGATGCATTGACAATTCATTGAACACTCTACTATCCAAGTTTGTTTTTTTCATTAAACTGTCTACTACCTAGAAGTTTAAAGCTTATTTATGAGTTTTTATAAATTAATAAAAACTCAAATCTCCTAAACTACCAAATGTTATTTGTGCAATTGATTTCTTGTGTAGTTACTAGAGTTTGGTATTGAGTTTTCTTAACAATGAACTTGTATTTAACATATTTACTTGATTAAGATTAACTATAGTAGCAACATGTTAAAAAAACATAGCGAATTTCAATCTTCATTTAAAGTAACATGTAAACTTCAATAGTGGTATTTTGAATAGTAACTCGAACCACTATTTTAACGTAATGGTAAGCTTCCCGATGACAAATGTGTCATGTAGGGACAGACGGTACGTAAATAGGACACCTACGTTGGAAATTAGAGTTAAAAATGTCATAAACTTAGTCGGAAAAAGGGGTTTGGGGGGCGAAAATGCAAAACAACCCCCGAACCTTTCATTTTCTCGTAACGGGAAACTTCCCGGTGATAAATATGACATGTAGGGACAGATAGTACACAAATAGGACACCTACATTGGGAATTAGAGTTGAAAATGTCATAAACTTAGTCGAAAAAAGGGGTTCGAGGGGCGAAAATGCAAAACAGCCCCCAAA
>NW_021026776.1:0-19601 GCF_004153795.1 Camellia sinensis
GGTTATGTTATATGGCATTGCTTGTGTAGAGGAGGAGATGGGGATGTACTCGCGGTTTAGGGGAAGATGGGGGATGTACTCTTAAACTGGGTAGGGGATTGGGAGGAGATGGGGGATGAACTCCGTAGATACAGCTCATATGCTGCTAGAGAAGTGAAGATAATCTCATATGCTTATCTTTGTGAAGTCTGTAGATTACAGGCTCATATGTTTGATCTAGTGAAGTGTAGATACAGCTCATATGCTTGTTAGTGAGTGTGGAGGACACTTAAATATGCTTATCTGTTGATGTGTAATATGCTTATCTATTGGAAATGTTGATATAGCTCATATGGCTTATCTGTTCAGGAGGATATAGCCTTATTGCTTATCTAATTGAAAAGTTTAGTTTAGATTTGATTATGCACTAAAATGTTATTTATTCATCATCGTTTGTGAAGTATGGAAGTATTTTTTATGTTGTTATGATTACAACACCAAATGTGTTCCACTGCTTGAATTTTGAAATGTTCTAGGATGAACTATTAATCTTCATCAAAATGTTTTGGCCGAGTACTGAGCCCTGTGGTTTCAAAACCCAAAGTTGAATAAGGAAATGAAAAAAGTGAATTGTAAGATAACTTACGTCATGGAAATTCTTTATAAGATAAAAGTGGAAGTGTATGTATTGACCATCTATCAGTTGTTAATGCTTATTAGCGTTGTTTCATAGTCGGTTTAGTTATTTCTACGGGTTGTGGCTCACCCCTTTTATGGTAACAATCAATTTTCAGGTACAGGTAGCATGCCACCTCTGAGGACATTAGCATTGGAGGCTAGGGCAAACTTACTTTTGTTGCCCTTATTTTCCTTTTGATGTAGTACATGTAAATTCAAGCCAGGGCTTAATGTGTAACTGGGTCAATACTCTCTTGTGTAACCCAAGTGTTTAACTTGGAAAGGCTATCAAGCCGTAGGGCATTTACTTTGTTGTTAACGTGTAATACTTTTGAATGTAAGCACTCTGATTGAAATTGAGAAAATGTGTGATCTATTTTGTACATAAATGGACGTTCATTTGAAGGGTTAATGTATTTTTTTGAGGGCTTACAAACCACTAACCTTAACGATCTGTTTGGAAATTAAACAAAAAAGGAAATTGAATAGAAGGAAACTTGGAATAAAAATGGAATGAATAAAAAATAAAAAATGGAAGTTGCAAAAATTAAGAATGGAGTCATTCAAGAAACACAACACCATAAACGATCTATTTCAAAATTAAAATAAAAAAGGAAATGAATGGAGAGGGAAAATTGAATAAATAGAAGTGGAAACTGCATAAAATTAAAACATGGAAGTTCATTCAGAAACCACTATACCTTAAGATCTATTGTTGGAAATTAAATAAAAAAAGGAAATAGAATAGAAATTGGAAAACTGAATAAAATGGAAGTGCATAATTAAAAATGGAAGTTCATTTTCAAAAAACCACTTCACTTAAACGATCTATTTGGAAATAAAATAAAAAAAGGAAATCATAGAAAAGGGAATTGAACAAAAAAGAATATGAATAAAAATAAAAATGAAATGAATTAAATTAAAAGTGAATGTCATTCAAGAAACCACTATACCTTGTAATGATCTATTTGGAAATTTAAATAAAAATAAGGAAATTGAGATGGAGATGGAAATTGAAAAAAATAGAAAGTTTTTGAAAAGTTTTATTTTTTTTTGACGGTTTGTTTTTTTTTTTGAATAAAATAGAAGTGGAACTACAAAAAATAAATATTTGAAATTCATTCAGAAACCACATACCTTACAGTCTATTGAAATTAAATAAAAAGGAAATGCAAATGGAGATGGAAATTTAACAAAAAATAGAAGTTGAATAAAAAATAGAAATAGAAACTGCATTAAAATAAACGATGGAAGTTCATTCAAAAACCATTATACCTTAACATCATTTGGAAATTAAATAAAAAAGAAATTGAATGGGGAATGGAAATTGAATAAAAATAGAAGTGATAAAAATAGAATGGGACTCCATAAAATTTAAACATAGAAGTTCATTCCAAGAAAACCACAACCCTTAACGATCCTATTTGGCAATTAAATAAAACAAGGAAATGGAATAGAACGGGAAACTAAATAAAAATGAAGTGGAATTAAAAATAAAATGAAAGTGCCAAAATAAGAATGGAAGTTATTCTAGAAACTCACACCTTAACGATCTATTTGGAGAATTAAATAAAAAAGGGCATTGAATGGTGATAGAGAATTGTATAAAATAGAAGTTGAATAAAAATAGAAAATTGGAAAACTGGATAAAATTTAAACATGAAGTTTCATTTAGTGAAACCAGTTTACCAAACGACCTATTTGGAAAATATAAAAATAAGAAAAAGGAGTGAATTGAATAGAAAAGAAGTGAAAATAGAATGGAATGCAAAAGAAGTGAATATGGAAAAGTTAAAATAAAGTTCCTAACACTATTAATTGAAATTAATGGAAGTTTCATTCAAGAAACCATAACCTTAAACGATTGTTTTGGAATTTAATAAAAAGGAATTCAAAATAAAAAGAAATTGAATAAAAATGGCAGTTGATGAAATAAAAATGGAATTGCATAAAATTAAAAATGAATGTTCTTTCAAGAAACAACTATACCTTAAATGATCTATTTGGAAATTAAATAAAAAAAAAGGAAATTGAATGGAGATAGTGAATTGAATAAAAATAGAAGTTGAATAAAAGTAGAAGTGGAAACTGCAAAAATTAAATATGGAAATTCATTCAAGAAATCACTATACCTAACGATCTATTTGGAAATTAAATAAAAACAAGAAATTCAATGGAGATGGAAATTAAAAAATAGAAGTTGAATAAAAATGAAATGGAAACTGCATAAAATTAAACATGGAAGTTCATTCAGAAACACTATACCTTAACGATCTATTTGGAAATTAATAAAAAAGGAAATTAATAGAAAAGAAATTGAATAAAAGGAAGTGGAATAAAAATAAAAATGAGTAGCATAAAATTAAAAATTGAAGTTCATTGAAAAAACCACTTACCATAACGATCTATTCGGAAATTAAATAGAAAAGGAAATTGAATAAAAAATGTGAAAGTTTAATAAAAAAAAAATGGAAGTGCATAAAATTAAAAATGGAAGTCATTCAAGAAACCAGTATTACATTAACGATCTATTTGGAATTAATAAAAAAAAAAGGAAATGAATAGAAAAGGAAATTGAATAAAAATCGGTTGAATAAAAATAAAAATGGACGTTGCATAAAATTAAAAATGAAAGTTCATTCAAGAAACCACTATACCTAACATCTATTGGAAATTAAATAAAAAAGGAAATGAATAGAAACGGAAACTAATAAAAATGAAGTGGAATAAAATAAAAATGAAAGTTGCAAAAATTAAGAATGGAAGTCATTCCAGAAAACTACTATACACCTTAACGATCTATTTGGAAATTAAATAAAAAAGGAAATTAATGGTGATGGAAATGTTATAAAAATAGAGTTGATAAAAAATAGAAATGGAACTGGATAAAATTAAACATGGAAGTTCATTAGTGAAACCACTTTACCATAACGACCTATTGGAAATTAAATAAAAAAAAGCAAATTGAATAGAAAAAGGAAACTGAAATAAAGCATGGAAGTGGAATAAAAATAAAAATAAAGTTGCATAAAAATTAAAAATGGAAGTTCATTCAAGAAAACACTACACCTTAACATTTATTTGGAATTTATAAAAAAGGAATTCAATAGAAAAGAAATTGAATAAAATGGCAGTTAATGAAAATAAAAATTGAAGTTGCCATAAAATTAAAAATGGAATGTTCTTCAAGAAACAACTATACCTTAATGATCTATTTGGAAATTAAATAAAAAAAAAGGAATGAATGGAGATATGGAATGAATAAAATAAGAAGTTGAATAAAAGTAGAAGTGGAAACTGCAAAAATTAAATATGGAAATTCATTCAAGAAATCACTATACCTTAACGATCTATTTGAAATTAAAATAAAAAGAAATTCAATGGAGAGGGAAATTTAATAAAAATGAGTTGAATAAAAATAGAAATGGAAACTGCATAAAATTAAACATGGAAGTTCATTCAAGAAACCACTATACCTTAACGATCTTTTGGCAAATTAAATAAAAAGGAAATCAATAGAAAAGGAAATGAATAAAAAGAAGTGAATAAAAAAAATGGAAGCATAAAATAAAAATGGAAGTTCATGAAAAAACCACTATACCAAAGATCTATTGGAATTTAAATAGAAAAGGAAATTGAATAAAAAATGAAGTTTAATAAAAAAAAATGGAAAGTGCATAAAATTAAAAATGGAAGTTCATTCAAGAAACCAATACATTAACGATCTATTTGGAAATTAAATAAAAAAGGAAATTGAATAGAAAGGAAATTGAATAAAATCGAAGTTGAATAAAAATAAAAATGACGTGCATAAAAATTAAAAATGAAAGTTCATTCAAGAAACCACTATACCTTAACGAATCTATTTGGAAATTAAATAAAAAAGGAAATTGAATAGAAAGGAAACTAAATAAAAATGGAAGTGGAATAAAAAATAAAAATGAAGTTTGCAAAAATTAAAATGGAAAGTTCATTCAAAAACCTACTACACCTTAACGATCTATTTGGAAATTAAATAAAAAAGGAAATTGAATGAGGAAATTGATAAAAATAGAGTTGAATAAGAAATAAATGGAAACTGGATAAAATTAAAATGGAAAGTTCATTAGTGAAACCACATTTACCTAACGATCTATTTGGAAATTAAATAAAAAAAGAATTGAATAGAAAAGGAAATACTGAATAAAAATGGAAGTGGATAAAAATAAAAATGGAAAGTTGCATAAAATTAAAAATGAAAGTTCATTCAAAGAAACCACTACACCTTAACGATTATTTGGAATTATAATAAAAAAGGAAATTGCAATAGAAAGAAATGAATAAAAATGCAGTGAATAAAATAAAAATGAAGTTGCAAAAAATTAAAATGATTCTTTCAAGAACACTATACCTTAACGATCTATTTGGAAATTAAAAAAAAAGGAAATAATGGATTGAATGTAAATAAGTTAATAAAATAGAATGGAAATTGAAAAATTAAATATGGAAGTTCATTCAGAAAACACTTACCTTAACGACTAATTGGAAATTAAATAAAAAAAGAAATATGGAATGAGAATTAACTAAAATGAAGTGAATAAAAATAAAATGAACTGCATAAAATTAAAATGGAAGTTCATTCAAGAAACCACTATACCTTACGATCTATTTGGAAATTAAAATAAAAAAGGAAATTCTGAATAGAAAAAGAATGAATAAAAATGGAGTGGAATAAATAAAAATGGAAGTTGCATAAAATTTAAAAAGAATGTTCATTCAAGAAACACTATACCTTAACGATCTATTTGGAAATTAAATAAAAAGAAATTGAATGGAGATAAGAATTGAATAAAAATAGAAGTTGAATAAAATAGAAAAATGGAATGCAAAAATTAAATATGGGAATTCATTCAAGAAATCACCATACCTTAACGATCTATTTGGAAATTAAATAAAAAAAAGGAAATTGAATAAAAAAGGAAATTGAATAAAAATGAAGTGATAAAAATAGAAAATGGAATTGCATAAAATTAAAAATGAAGTTCATTCAAGAAACCACTATACCTTAACGATCTATTTGGAAATTAAATAAAAAAAGAAATGAATAGAAAGGAAAATAAATGAAAAAAATGAAGTAATAAAAATAAAATGAAAGTGCAAAAAATTAAGATGAAGTTCATTCAAGAAACACTATACCTTAAAGATCTATTTGGAAATTAAATTAAAAAGAAATTGAATGGGATGGAAATTTAATAAATAATAAAAATAGAATGGAAACTGCATAAAATTAACATGGAAGTTCATTCAAGAACCACTATACCTTAACGATCTATTTGGAAATTAAAAAAAAAGGAAATTAATAGAAAAGGAAATTGAATAAAAAGGAAGTGGAATAAAATAAAAAAATGGAAGTAGCATAAAAAATTAAAAATGGAAGTTCATGAAAAAACCACTATACCATAACGATCTATTCGGAAATTTAAATAGAAAAGGAAAATAATGGAGAATAAAAATGGAAGTTTAATAAAAAGAAAAATGGAAGTTGCATAAAATTAAAAATGGAAGTTCATTCAAGAACCAGTATACATTAACGATCTATTTGGAAATTAAATAAAAAAAAGGAAATTAATAGAAAAGGAAATTGAATAAAAATCGAAGTTGAATAAAAATAAAAATGGAGTTGCATAAAATTAAAAATGAAAGTTCATTCAAGAAACCACTATACCTTAACGATCTATTGGAAATTAAATAAAAAAGGAAATTGAATAAAACGGAAACTAAATAAAAATGGAAGTGTGAATAAAAATAAAAATGAAAGTTCAAAAATTAAAGAATGGAAGTTCATTCAAGAAACTACTACACTTAACGATCTATTTGGAAATTAAAATAAAAAAGGAAATTGAATGGTGATGGAAATTGTATAAAAATAGAAGTTGAATAAAAATAGAAATGGAAACTGGATAAAATTAAACATGAAGTTCATTAGTGAAAACCACTTTACCATAACGACCTATTTGGAAATTAAATAAAAAAAAGAAATTTGAATAGAAAAGGAAATGAATAAAAATGGAAGTGGAATAAAAAAAAAAATGAAAGTTGCATAAAATTAAAAATGGAAGTTCATTCAAGAAACCACTACACCTTAACGATTTATTTGGAATTTAATAAAAAAGGAAATTCAATAGAAAAAGAAAAATTGAATAAAAATGGAGTGTGAATAAAATAAAAAGGAAGTTGCATAAAATTAAAAATGGAATGTTCATTTCAAGAAACACTATACCTTTAACGATCTATTTGGAAATAAAAAAAAAGGAAATTGAATAGAGAGAATTGAATTGAAAAAAATAAAATTGAATAAAAGAGAAGTTGAAAAATAAAAAATTAAAAATGGAAGTTCATTCAAAGAACACTAACCTTAAGATCTATTTGGAAATTAAATTAAAAAAAGAAATAATGGAGATGGATAAATTTGAATAAAAATAGAAATGGAAACTGCATAAAAATTAAACATGGAAGTTCATTCAAGAAACCACTATACCTTAACGATCTATTTGGAAATTAAATAAAAAAGGAAATTGAATAGAAAAGGAAATTGAAATAAAAATGGAAGTGGAATAAAAATAAAAAATGGAAGTAGCATAAAATTAAAATGGAAGTTCATTGAAAACACTATACCTTAACGATCTATTCGGAAATTAAATAGAAAAGGAAAATGAATAGAAAAGGAAATTGAATAAAAATGGAAAGTTAATTAAAAAGAAAAATGGAAGTTGCATAAAATTAAAAATGGAAGTTCATTCAAGAAAACCAGTATACATAACGAACCTATTTGGAAATTAAATAAAAAAAAGGAAATTGAAATAGAAAAGGAAATTGAATAAAAATCGAAGTTGAATAAAAATAAAAATGGGAGTTGCATAAAATTAAAAATGAAAGTTCATTCAAGAAAACCACTATACCTTAACGATCTATTTGGAAATTAAATAAAAAAGGAAATTGAATAGAAACGGAAACTAAATAAAAATGGAAGTGGAATAAAAATAAAAATGAAAGTTGCAAAAAATTAAGAATGGAAGTTCATTCAAGAAACTACTACACTTAACGAATCTATTTGGAAATTAAATAAAAAAGAAATTGAATGGTGATGGAAATTGTATAAAAATAGAAGTTGAATAAAAATAGAAATGGAAACTGGGATAAAAATTAAACATGGAAGCTTCATTAGTGAAACCACTTTACCATAACGACCTATTTGGAAATTAAATAAAAAAAAGGAAATTGAATAGAAAAAGGAAACTGAATAAAAATGGAAGTGGAAAAAAATAAAAATGGAAGTTGCATAAAATTAAAAATGGAAGTTCATTCAAGAAACCACTACACCTTAACGATTTATTTGGAATTTAATAAAAAAGGAAATCAATAGAAAAAGAAATTGAATAAAAAATGGCAGTTGAATGAAAATAAAAAATGGAAGTGCATAAAATTAAACATGAATGTTCTTTCAAGAAAACAACTATACCTTAACGATCTATTTGAAATTAAATAAAAAAAAAAGGGAATTGAATGGAGATTGAATGAATAAAAATAGAAGTTGAATAAAATAGAGTGAAACTAAAAAAAATTAAAATATGGAAATTCATTCAAGAACCACTATACTCTAAGATCTATTTGGAAATTAAATTAAAAAAGAAATTGAATGGAGATGGAAAATTAATAAAAATAGAAGTGAATAAAAAGAAATGGAAACTGCATAAAATTAAACATGGAAGTTCGTCAAGAAAACCACTAATACCTTAACGATCTATTTGGAATTAAATTAAAAAAGGAAATTGAATTAGAAAAAAATGAAGAAAAAATAAGTGGAATAAAAATAAAAATGGAAGTTGCATAAAATTAAAAATGGAAGTTGCATTGAAAAAAACCACATACCAAACGATCTATTCGGAATTAAAAGAAAAGGAAAATGAAGTAGAAAAGGAAATTAATAAAAATGGAAGGGTAATTAAAAAGAAAAATGGAAGTTGACAGAAAATTAAAAAATGGGAAGTTCATTCAAAGAAACCAGTATACTTAAGATCTATTTGGAAATTAAATAAAAAAAAGGAAATTGAATAGAAAAGGAAATTGAATTAAAATCGAAGTTGAATAAAAATAAAAAATGGACGTGCATTGAAAGATTAAAATATGGAAAGTTCATTCAAAAAGAAACCTACTAACCTTAACGATCTATTTCGAAATTAAAATAAAAAAGGAAATGTGAATAGAAAGGAAATCTGAAATAAAAAGAACTGGAATAAAAAATAAAAATGAAGTTGCAAAAAATTAAAATGGAAGTTCATTTCCTAGAAAACTACTACACCTAACATCTTATTTGGAAATTAACTAAAAAAGGAATTGAATGTGATTGGAAATTGTATAAAATAGAGTTGAACAAGAAATAGAAATGAACTGGAATAAAATTAAAACATGGAAGTTCATTAGTGAAACCACATTTTACCATAACGACCTATTGGAAATTAATAAAAAAAGGAAATTGAATTAAGAAAAGGAAACTGGAATAAAAATGGCAAGTGGAATAAAATAAAAAATGAAAGTTGCATAAAATTAAAAATGGAAGTTCTTCAAGAAACCACTACACCCTTACCGTTATTTGGAATTTAAATAAAAAAAAGAATTCATAGAAAAAGAAATTGAATAAAAAATGGCAGTTGATGAAATAAAAAGGAAGTTGCATAAAATTAAAAATGAATGTTCTTTCAAGAAACAACTATATCTTAAATGATCTATTTGAAATTAAATAAAAAAAAGGAATTTGAATGGGATATGAATTGAATAAAAATAGAAGTTGAATAAAGTAGAAGTGGAAACTACAAAAAATTAAATATGGAAAGTTCATTCATGAAACCACTACACCCTAATGATCTATTTGGAAATTAAATAAAAATGAAAATTGAATGGAGATGAAAATTGAATAAAAATAGAAATTGAATAAAAATAGAAATGGATACTGCATAAAATTGAACATGGAAGTTCATTCAAGAAACCACTATACCTGAACGATCTATTTGGAAATTAAATAAATAAGGAAATTGAAGTTGCATAAAATTAAGAATGGAAGTTCATTCAAAAAACCACTATACCTTAACGATCTATTTGGAAATTAAATAAAAATGCAAATTGAATGGAGATGGAAATTGAATAAAAATTGAATTTGAATAAAAATATAAACGAAAACTGCATAAAATTAAATATGGAAGTTCATTCAAGAAACCACTATACCTGAACGATCTATTTGGAAATTGAATAGAAAAGGAAATTGAATAAAAATAGAAGTTGAATAAAAATAGCAATGGAAACTACATAAAATTAAACGTGGAAGTTCATTCAAGAAACCACTACACCTTAACGATCGATTTGGAAATTAAATAAATTGAATGGAGATGGAAATTGAATAAAAATAGAAGTTGAATAAAAATAGAAATGGAATCTGCATAAAATTAAAAATGGAAGTTCGTTCAAGAAACCACTAAACCTTAACGATATATTCGGAAATTAAATAAAAAATGAAATTGAATAGGAAAGGAAATTGAATAAAAATGGAAGTGGAATAAAAATACCAATGGAAGTTGCATAAAATTAAACATGCATGTTAATTCAAAAAACCACTATACCTTAATGATATATTCGGAAATTAAATAAAAATGGAAATTGAATAGAAAAGGAAATTGAATAAAAATGGAAGTGAAATAAAAATAAAAATAAAAATGGAATTGCACAAAATTATGGATGGAAGTTCATTCAAGAAAGCGCTACACCTTATCGATCTATTTGGAAATTAATTAAAAATGGAAATTGAATAAAAATAGAAGTTGAATAAAAATAGAAATGGAAACTGCATAAAATTAAACGTTGAAGTTCATTCAAGAAACCACTACACCGTAACGATCTATTTGGAAAACAAATAAAAAATGAAATTGAATGGAGATGGAAATTGAATAAAAATAGAAGTTCAATAAAAATAGAAATGGAAACTGCATAAAACTAAACATGGAAGTTCAATCAAGAAAACATTATACCTTAACGATCTATTTGGAAATTAAATAAAAAAGGAAATTAATAGAAAAGGAAATTGAATAAAAATAGAAGTTGAATAAAAATCAAAATGGAAGTTGCATAAAATTAAGAATGGAAGTTCATTCAAGAAACCACTACACCTTAACAACCTATTCGGAAATTAAATAAAAAAGGAAATTGTAACAACCCTCACCTTACTCTTGTCACACTTGCATACATTCGTGCATGATTTTGCCCCGTTATGTTGTTTTGAAGGTTTTGCCTTGCCTTGATTTGTTTGAGTATTTCTTGCGTGATTTTGTTCCTTGTTCGGTGTGTGTGTGTGGCCGAGTTCACCTTGAACTTAGTTCGCCTTTGAACCTTTGTACTTAGAACTGTTTTGAGACCTTGGTCGATCCCCATCTTCACCTCGGGCCTATTGCCGAGATGTTTTGCGCATTAGTGAACCTTGTCCGCAGGCAGGTATGGCCTAGGCCGAGATGTGGCACACCCCGGCCAAGGTGTGGCACAGCTTAGTCAAGTGTCGTCCTCCGTAGTCGATGTCTTTGTTATCCTGTTGCCGGATCCTTGATTTGAGCCGATGTCATTACTAGCCGATGTGTCTTACTCATCTTGCTGCATACGCTTTGTCAGAGACTTGTCTTATCTATCAATCACCTTTTTGAGTTGAACCAACCCGGTAGCGCCATGTGTCCGAGCTGAATTTTAAGACAGCCGGCAGACCTAGAAGCAAATCATTTTCTTGTCTCAAATCTTTGCCTTTAGAGAGAGAAGCTCCAGAGAAAGGAAGAGAAGTTCTTGAGTGAGAGTAAGTCTTCCAAGCTGTTCTTCGTAGTTGGATCCGTTGGATTCGAGTTTTGAGGTTAGAATCTTGATCTGCTTTGGTTGTTGTTGCTGATCATCTAGCTGCATTACAATGATCGAATTGTTTTGCATATCATACATTCGATGAAAGTTGGTTTTGGAAAAGAAAAAATGGTTTTCATGTGTTTCTTGCAGCAAATCTCATTTTGATCTGAAAGTTGGAATAAGAATCATGTTTTTTGTGTTTGTTCTGCGCATGGCCTTCTTGTATGGGTACCAGGTCCCATGTTTTGAACCTTGGCATGAAACCTCAGATTTTTGAAACAAGTTTGAACTTGCATTTGTCACGCCCTCAAAATAACCATCTATATACATATCATTGACATGATTCTTTAAAGAAAATATTTATTAATACATTCATCAGAGTATTACTAAATAAACGCTTTTTACATGTAACATCGAATAAAATGCCCTACAGGTTTACATCCTTCCAAGCCAACACTTGGATACAAATTGAGTTCTAACTCAATACAAGAAAAGCCCTAGACTTGATGTTTACATGTACTAAGAAATAAGACATTAAAACTAAAGATAAGTCCTCTTCCAAACCAGAAGCAAACACTCCCAAGCTAAGTCTTGGAGGTAGTTTACACCTGAACCTGAAAATGATGTTCCCATAAAGGGTGAGCCCACAGCCCAATAGAAAAATACTAAACCACATATAAGCAATGAATAAGCATTAGCATTCAACAGATGGTTAACCAAGATAATCAAATTCTTCAATTTTACAGTTCTCATGAACACTATCTGTCTAAGACACGTTTTACTTTCAACTTTAATCAATATAGCTCAAGAACCTGGCCAAATCTTACAACAGTGACCATACATAATAATATTCAAATTCATCCAGTGTCAACAAAACAGATGAAGACTCAAGCTCAGATCAAAACACTTCAATACTTCCAGTTTGATACACATTTTAGTGTTGTATCAATAAACACTTCAATATAAATAAGCCACACATAAAATGATGCTAATGGAGTCCATCCCCTATCTCCTCCCAACAAATCCGGTTTAGAGGTCCCATCCTAATCTTCCCTAAACCGTCGGAGTACATCCCTATCTCCTCCCACACCAAACCATGTGCAACACATAACATATACACCCAATCATACACATAATGTCTGTATTAATTCAAGCAGTTCAAGTTGATGACTTAATCAATGATAGTTTCAGTTATCCCTAATCACATGCAATGTCTACAACATCACGAACTTCCTCCACCGATGCCCAAAACAGTTATTTCTAGATTTGGAAATAAATATATCAACAATTCATAGGTGATTCGATTTTAATCATTATCCTCAATCTACATATCATTTAATTCAATGAATTCTATTTCTTAATTAATTCATAACATGTAATCTAATTTATTAATACAACTAGGTTTTTCCCAAAATTATCAAAGTACCCCTCCAATCTATATTCATGATATAAAGCAAAACTAGAACAAAACTATAAAATTGGAGTAGGAATCCCTGAACCTCGAAGAAAATAACCCGATATGTTGAGAAGTTCTAGAGGATGAATACCCAAATTCCAAATGTGCTCTCAACTTCGTACCAAATGTTTCAGATTAGAATGAAGCCAAGCCGCCTCTATCTTTCTTAACAAAGAAACTTAGGATGAATTCACACCTAGAAGTAAGATGACACTCAGGGAGAGACAAGCGAAGACCCATGAGTGTCTTTTTGACGTCAGAGAAGAAAGTCGGGCGAACCTAGGGTTTGGATACTAGAGAGATTTCCCAAGGTTTTAAGATAGAAAGCAAAGACTGATGCCAGCGTTTTTAGTCACACTGCTGACTCGTTTTCATCCTCTCTACTAGTATCCAAAACCCTAGGTCCGACTTCTCTCTCTCAAAACTCGCTTTATTAACTTAGTCTCTACGCTGTGTGGACAATAGTCTCGCTCAGAGCGCTAACTTCTAGACGTGGGGTCTCGATTCTGAGCGCACCTACGAGTACATCAAGTAAATGTTAAGCACAGATCGGGCAGGGCACTTGGGCTTCATTCTAAGACATAGAGAACTACGCTCGTAGCCAACGAATGCAATACTTCATGGTGATTTGAGAGCTAGACACATGTCTGGATCTCTGGGTAACTCTCATGCTCGAAACTTTCCATTCGGGTCGTATAATTTTCTTCGAGGTACCAAAGCGGATTTTCCTACCGGCTCGTATAAGGTATTATATGACAAATACATACAAACGATGTTCTGCGTATATTGCGATATGTTGGGGCGAGTTACTTTGATAATCTCATAATCTTCCTCGCTGGAGGAAGAAGCACACGTAACGTTTCGATATAATTCTGTAACATTTAGCAGTACACTTGGATTACCTAACTCGCTATACACCAACTCTAAAACCTTGAACATAAAGGACTAGATCTCGGCGCAAGGAATTCCATTGAATAAACTTCCGCTCGATAATATAGGGAATAAATTTTTAAAGGGACATCAACACAACTCACACCTAATGTGAAAGATTGTTCGTGAAGGAATCACTTATTTGTTTTCTCCAGAGAAATTCATACAGAATAAATACAAAACTTGTTTGGGCAATAGAGTGAAGGCACTGCGCGGGGTTCAGATGAGTATGTAAGAGCATTTGCCATTGGACTATGGCGTATCATCTGACCATACTAATCATTGATTAACGTATCGATTCAACACTTGTGCACTGTCTAGAAGTGAAGTACACCAGGATTTACCACCGCACATTAATGTGTAATTGATTGTGGTGTTGTATATGGTTAGTGTTTGCATACAACGCTTTTGTGTGTGGGGAATGGATGTATGGAATGATACTAGGTTCAACAGGCACCACGGCCTTCTGAAGGCGAGAGAGTTGAGAAGGGGCGACCGTGCGAGCAAACGCACTAACTAGGTTGCGGATTTTGTTTGGGGAGATCAGGGGATGGACTCCATTTAGCTCAACTCAGTTAATTGTGTGTTCTTTTATGGAATCACGGAGAATTGTCGAAGATGTTTTATTGATTTAACAACACTTACACAGCTGTATGTAATGTCATAACTTGGCTTTGTCGAATAGATGTTGACTTGTGATTTGATATTACAGTGAGCTTAATGAGCTCGCACAGATCATTGTTGTTGTCACACGGATGAATTAGTGAAATATATTATGTATATTAGAGAGCTCGTTTTTCGACGGTTAGTAGTGAATGTTGAGGATGTCTGAGCTCGTAGTGACTTGATAGATATATAGACTACTAACATGAAGAACTAGGTGAGAATGGTATTTTTTGATAAAGCTATGTTAACACTTGTTTTGATAATCTTGACTCCTGTGTTTTGTATTATTGAACGTGACATGTAATAAAATCTTTTGTCATAGATTATTATTCTCTATTGGTAAACGATCTAGTATGAATGCCATCCTATCTTCTCAATTATGTATTCTAGTTAATGTTAGTATTACTCTTGTTCTATTGATGTCCGATTGGCTCACCTTACTGTGTTGGAAAAGATCCCTTCATATGTACTTGGAGGTGTGCTACTTATTTATCTTGCTACTCATTGCAGTACAGGTGAACAGAACAAAGTTCTTCTAGTTCGTGAATTCGTTGCTTGATGGATCTCTATAACTTTATGCATGCACTTAAGGTAATTTAAGCTGGCTTTTTGTATGGATTAAGAACTCCATATTTGTATACCCAAAGAGTGACATTGAAGGAAAGTTAACGATTGGCTAGTGCATTTATTTGTTGATTTGCGAAGCTTTATACAGTAAAGCGGTTTAAATTTCGGTTGACTACGGGCCTGGAAGATAACTGAACTTCAAGATATTCTATTTTGTTAGTATAGAGATACATGTCAATGGGAGGAGAATACGTTAATAAGGGTCATTAAGTTAACGACGAAGTCTCCTATTTTTACTGGGTGGAGAGATGCACTATTATCAAAAATTACGTTTTCAGACATGCTATCAGTTTATAGTAGAACATACAATGGAATCTGACTGACAGACAAAGGGTCCGAACGGGACGGTCATGGAATACAAAGCAAACTGATTCTTATTTCCATAACTTTCATGGATCAAATATATATTTCAAGAACACATGAACACTTATATGTATATATCTATAACCACAGCGCGGATCTTCAATGTTTATGGTATGATATCCAACACAGAGTACTGAGTAATCATCCCTTGTTTTATAGATACAGGCTAGATTGGAATGAATGTGTGCAAATCATGACAACGAAATGAGATCCAAGGATAACTCACCTAGACATACCCTTCAGAGATCTCTCGAATCCAATCAGATCCAACACTGACGATAGATCAGTCATTGGAAGACTTTACTCCACTCGAGATACCATCTTCTTTCCTCTTTATAAGTTTTTCGATTCCTCGGTAAAAGGCAAAGGACTTGTAGAGGATTAGTGTATTGATTTTGTCTAGAAGTCTGGTCGCTGTCTTAACATCAGCCAGTTTACGAGGAACAGTTGATCGCTACTCTGAGACTTGTAGACTTGACGGAGGTTATGAATGGTTCAACTCTCACACAGAAAGTAGGTCATTGATTGATAGATAATGCCCTTGGATCTTAGAGTTTAATCAGTTTGTGATGCTGTTTTGTATGCCTTTGAGCAAGAGAAACGTTCTGCAGGTTATAGACACATCGGCTAAGTAATGAATATATCATCGGCTTTCAGCAATCAATTTAGTTATACTCGGTCAAAAGTAGGTACCATTTACATAAAGATACATTCGCCTCAAGGCGTATGCGCAGACACTCCTTTCGACTTCATAGCTGTGCCTACACATTGGCCGGAGGTGGTGCCACAAGGATTGCATGGCCGTACAGGGACGGCGGCCGTCGCACCCTAGACTGGTCCTTCTGTGTACGGGTAAAGCTTTATATAGAATGCGAGTCATGAATAATACATACTTCGGCAATAGGCCCGGAGGCTGAGAGGTACCGGGGACTTTCGATCCAATTTGTTCATAAAACCACGCTATTCTAAGTACAAAGGTGTCATCGGACGACCGCGACCATTCTATATGTTCATGTTCGGCAAATTCATATGGAATGACACATCAGCTTCTTGGCTTCGCTATTGACTGTGCACTACTTACTACGTACTACTGTACACGCGCCTTCGGAAGACAGAGGAACAAAATCCACGCAAGAAATACTTTTTATGGATAACAAAAGTACAAGTGCAAAGGTCAAAAATACCATTACATATAACTAACATAACGGTGCAGAATTCAATTGTGCATGAATTTATAGTAATTCTACAAGTGTGAGTTCATAAAGGTAAAATGAAGTTGATGATTAGGGCTTATTTGATACACTAATGGCAACGAGTCTGTCTTCTACGGACTACTTGCTAATTTTTTAGATTATTCTGCTTCCGCGTTTGGTGGAGCCCAGTTATTTAACAGATAACTAGCATTCATTTATTATAGATTGTTTATGTTATGGTTTTTATGTTACCAATTGTTTTTGGATTTTTTCTGGTTCAATTTCCTCAACTGCCATTGGGATTACTTAGCTTTTATTCAACCATTCACGTCTTTGCATTCCTCTATTGGGGAATTTCCTTTTTTAAATCTATAAATTCCTAATAGGGGTAAGCATCGGGTACAGTTGGTTGTGAGTGGGGTTTCTTGATGAATCGTTCCATTTGACTATAATATTTATGCAACTACTTAACTTACATTTTTATATTTTTTTCCATTCTATCCTAATTGTTATATTCTAGTTATTCCTTTTTCGTAGATCACAATTTACATATTTTATTTATTATAAAATATCACAAATAGGGTCGTTATGGTAAAAGTGGGTTTCACTAATGAACTTCGATGTATAAATTTTTATCCTCAGATCAATTTCTATTTGTATTCGCAAACTTCGATAAATTTTTATAGCAATTTCGCATCAACCATTTCATATTTCGCAATTTATTTAATTAAATATTCCAAATTAAGATAAGTTGAGGTTTATGAGTGTAGAGAGTTTATGAAATGTGTACGTCCATTCTTAAATTTTTGCAACTTTCCATTTTTATTTTTATCACATACTTCCACTTTTTATTTAAGTTCCGTTTCTTCTAAATTCAAAGTTAAATATCCTTGGTTTATTTAATTATTCCAAACAGCATACAGTGTTAAGGTATAAGTGGTTTCAGAAATCACTATACCTTAAAACGATCTATTTGGAAATTAAATAAAACACATTGACAAGATACTTTCATTTTTTATCTTTATAGCTAACTGAGCCATTTGGTATTATATCATTCTCACTTTATTATATTAATTACAGTATCCTTTTCTGTTTAGTATTCAAAAAATTATGATAACTGCGATTAATCTTTTTTAGCTATTAATAATATAAATCACAGGAAGTCATATGGCAATGAAACGCCTACTTATAATAGTATACTGGGTTTCTTGAATGAAACTTCCATTTTCAATTAATTTATGCACTGATTCCACTATTTGGATATATTTTCTTTTGTTAATATATACGTCACACCATTTATATATTCAATTGGTAAACCTTTTCTTAGTAAATTATGAAATTCCTTTGTTCGTAAATTTTGTTATCAGAAATTACGATAACGTTACGTGGGTAATACGTGAGTGTGAAATTTTATATCAAATTGAACTATCCAATGATTTTTAATGATTAGTTGTATATGCATACTTACTCAAAAATTTATATATTTTATATATTCACACTAATGAGCGCTTTTTTAATACAAGTTTCATTCCCTTTTCATATTCAGAAACCATTTACCTTTTTACTTTAAATTTTCCAAATAAGATCGTCCTTAAATGAAATCCTATTGTATATTGGTGGGGTTTACTTGAAATGAATATCTTAAATCTTAATAAGAGTGAAAATTGTTAATAAGTGGATGCAGTTGTTCATTATATTCTATTTAATTTATTAAATTTCACTAAGTCCACCAATTCTGGATACTTTGCCATTTATTTATAATATACATTAGAATTGAAGTCTCAATTAGATACGTATAAGGTATCACACGTGAGTATTTCTTGGAATGGAACTCCTTCTTCAATCTCTTGATATAATTTTTGGAAATTTTAAATAGCATACTTAAATCAGCATGTAGAGAATTATGAATAGTATATATCACGCGAAAACATCCGGGTATTTAATATTACAAATTCGGAAAGCTGGTTATCTATATCCAAAAATATAAAATGGAAGTAATCGTTCAATATTAATATTTAAAATATTGGATACGTTCAAATAATGATAGGGTAATAACCACTATACCATAACGATCTATTCGGAAATTAAAATAGAAAAGCGACAATGAATAGAAAGGAAATTGGAATAAAAATGAAATTTATAAAACAAAATGGAAGTTGCATAAAAATTTAAAAATGGAAATTCTTCAAGAAACCAGTAACATTAACGATCTAATTCGAAAATTAAATAAAAAAAGGAAATTGAATAGAAAGGTAAATGAATAAAAATCAAAGTTGAATAAAAATCAAAAATGGACGTTGCATAAAATTAAAATGAAGTTCATTCAAGAAACACTATACCTTAATGAATCTATTTGGAATTATAAAAGGAAAATTGATATGAAACCGGGAAACTAAATAAAAATGAAAATGGAATAAAAATAAAAATGAAAGTTTGCAAAAAATTAGAATGGACAGTTCATTCCAAGAAACTACTCACCCTTAACGATCTATTTGGAAATTAAATAAAAAAGGAAAATTGAATTGGTGATGGAAATTGTATAAAATAGAAGTTGAATAAAAATAGAAATGGAAACTGGTAAAATTAAACATGGAAGTTCATTAGTGAAACAGCTTTACCAATAACGACCTATTTGGAATTAAATAAAAAAAGGAACTTGAATAGAAAAGGAAACTGATAAAAATGGAAGTGAAAAAAAATAAAAATGAAAGTTGCATAAAATTAAAAAATGGAAGTTCATTCAAGAAACCACTCACCTTAACGATTTTATTTTGGAATTTAATAAAAAGGAAATTCAATAGAAAATA
>NW_021026778.1:7382-70279 GCF_004153795.1 Camellia sinensis
GACGTTTCTCATATGTCTCCAACACCCAATGTTGGTTTGAAGTCCAAATTTTTCGACCATTGTCGTCCAGCCATGCTCAAACTTTGTCTCATCCGTTTCCATGTCCATGCACTGCTTGAAAGCATGTGCAAAGCCACTTATGTGAACATTTGAAACAGTATTTTTCCCAATATGCCAATTACATAATCGATGTCTTGCGTCTGGAAATACTCTTCTGATTGCCTCTCGCATCGCCTTATCTCCATCTGTCAGTACGGACACAGGTGCTTTATTGCCCATCGCCTCCATAAATGTTTCCAAAACCCATGTGTATGTCTCAATTGTCTCATTAGCTAGCAAAACACATGCAAATATCGTGGTCCTAAAGTGGCTAGTCACACCAGCCAACATGACAAAAGGCTTCTTGTATGCATTGGTTCTGTAAGTTGAGTCAAATATCAACACATCACCAAACTTTGCATAGCCGGCCCGCGATTTCGAATCTGCCCAGAACAGATTTTGTAACTTGTTATCGTTACACACATCATACTTGTAAAAAAAACGTGCATCAACATCAAGTTTTGCACATAGGTAAACCAACGCACCCTGCGCATCACCATCCTCAACTTCTGCTCTACGTTCGGCTTGAATATGATTGTGCAGATCCGTACGGACAAAACCAACATTCTCATAAGACCCGGATTGATTTACCATATAGTCCATGATTTGGCTAGTCTTCACACCGACGTTGCGCATAGCCATTGCTTGAGCTTTGTCAGCACTGTTTAAACTGCGATGTGACCTCAGATACATCACACAATGTTGTTCCACCAATTCATGGTTGTGATCTGCGACGAAGTGAGTCACAACATACTTTCCCCCTTCACTAGCATCTACATCGTACCGTATGCGAAATTGGACTTTGCAACCTACTCTTGTTAGTGCCTTGGGAGCTCTACTCTTCTCAGCAACACGATCCAAGTATATTGGTAATCTCTGACCTTCCCATGAACACAACCACAGCCTACTAACGACCTTTCCCTCTTTATTTGTGTTAAATCTGGATTTTCGTATACTAAATCCCTTGACTTTAGCATACGTATTGTAGAAAGCCTCTCCATTTTCGACCGAATCAAATTTTTGTTCCAGAATAGCACGTTCAACATCACCAACCATGTCATTGCCATGAGCATCGTCAACCATTTCTTTTTTCACATCGGCTCCACCATCTTTAACGTTCATGTTGGTTGCTTCTTCATTGCTCGGACCAGCTTCGCAACCATGATAAGGTTCCACCCGACTTTCATTCATCAAACGAATGTCATCTGCTTCATTTGGAATGTCATAATCATCACCTTCCCTTTTAACTTCTGCTCGGGCCATACTGCATACAAACAATTACTTGATAACCGAAAAATGTTAACACAAACACAAACATGACATTTTCACACGGTTTAGTTGTTTGTGCAAACACAAACACTCGCTTGAGAAAGAGAAAGGTTAGTTGCCAATGGAGGGGTTTCCGTTTGAGCGAAGCGTAGAGCGGTTGAAGTTAGGATGAGGGTTTAGTTGACGAAAAATAGCTGAAGTGAAGAGGCCAGAGAGACAGAGAGGGAGACAGAGAGAGGGAGACAGCTCCATACCTCATATCTAGTTGGAGAGAAGGGCTTCACTTCAGCAATGGAACCAACACAGGCTTGTAGTTACGTTGTTGTTGAAAATCGCTCGTTATATTGTTCCCTACAGAGCTTCGTCAATGGAACGAACCCGACAGGGGCTTCTCACTGTTAATGGAAATCAACAGTTACACTGACCCAACCTTACACAGAGAGGAGAACAGAGAGAGATAGGGACGAAATACAAAGAGTGAGTGGGATGCAATCATGCAAATACAAGCATTAACCGGTTGCCCCGGTTTCAACTTTTTCACAATTAAACAATTCAATGGTCTTGATCAATTATTGTAATCTAACGGCTAACAATTGGGTTGCATATGGTGTGCAACCTTAAGGGGGTTGCACACTTAAACAGAACCCTAAAACTTATTGAATTCATATTTTAATTAGCCTCAAACTCGTGTTTTGAAAACACAAAATTAATTAATATTTTATAAAAAAAATAGTATTAGAAAACAGGATTTCAAATTTTATAAAATAATGAGTTCAAGAAAACAAGTTTAGAAATAAAGGCGTCAATTTGGCATGTCACGCCATGAACGTCTTGATCTTCAACCCAAGTTGCCTATAGTAGATGAGATAACTTATTTCCAAGAAATATATAGAAACAGATATGTGTATATATATAGTAGAAGTTAAATAATATTTTAAAACATGCAATAGACATCATTGCTTATCTAAGCGGGCTGGCCCTAATCCTTCAAGATAAAAAAAAATTAATATATGACCTTAGTGGAAACATTAATTATCATCTTAACGGTAATTAGTTTCTAAGAAATTAATGTTGTAGCTGCATTTAGTACATTTGTAAAGAAGCACACTCAAAACATTTGTTATCAATCCTTCGATGGATGTCCTATTTCTTTACGAGGAGAGTAAGAGGATTATCATGGCTTTCGATACATGGGTTCCATGAATGGAAATGGTTCAGCCTCCCTAGCGCAACTTATGCAACAAAGTTGACACATTTCTTGCAGCAATACACCCAAGTTTCTGGATCTCTCTCCTTCTCACAAACACCACAGTAGTACTCATCTGCTTCCTCTTCAACATGATGGTACTTGAGGGTGAGTCATGCCTACGCGATTGATTTTTCAGTGAGGTGTCAGGACTAGGAGAGCACACACTACATGGAGAGCAAAGTCACATGGGGGATTTGGTGATAGCCCCCTCACTATCTAATTTGTCTTTCAAAAGAACAAGAATTATATAAGTACTTTCAAAACCCCCTAATATTTTAAAACTTGTTTCTTTTACTATATTACCCTCATATCTATCAGCTCTCCTATTAAGTCATCTTCACTATATATTTCAGAGTAGTTTTGTCAAATGAAATTAGATACAAAACAACAAAAATAAATAAAAAACAAACAAACAAACAAAAACAAAACAAATTAATCAACAAATCAACATATCTAATTGAGAAGAAAAACTTCTAAAACTCGATCAACAATCACAAATCTCAATGAAAAGAATACATGTGTTCAACAACACTCATATACACAAATATATATATATATATATACATATATATTCAAAACTCAAATCTGTGTTTAAAAAAATATATATAACCAAACAACTCCACCCGCACTCTTCTCCACGTGGTCGTTGCGAACTCGATAGATCTTCAAATTGCAATAGAAGTTTCAAATTGAGTCTAATTTCGCTTCAAGATAGCAAACACAAGTCTGATTTCGATTCAGTTAGCGAAGTCGATCTGCAAGTCGTTCAAACTTAGAGTTTGCAACCTTTAAGCCAGATGCAAACTGAAATCGCAATTCTAATTAGAACTTAAAATCCAAAGTTCTCATCGAAGTTGACTCAAAGAACAACGAGTCACAAGAGAGAACCCAAGGTCAGATCGCGAAGGACTCCAGTTCGTAATCGCGAGTTGCAGAAGCTTGAATTTGGGTTGATTGTCGAATCGGATCAATTTTGCGATGAAGTCCTTGATTTCTTAACAGACACAAATTAGATTAAAGCTTCAAACTAAGCTTCAATTCAAATACACAGGTCAGATTGTGATTGCTTGAACTAAGTCAGTGTTCTAGGTCAAAGATTGAATGAATCTTAGGCTTAGATGAACTCAATTTTGGCTGGCCAGAGTCATTGAGACCAAGAAGGTGGAGAGAGAGTGGGTGGAGAAGGTGAGAAGATTTAGTTGAGTGTATAATAGTCTGAAAAAATATTTAAATAATAAATTTTGTCCTTTATGCAAGATTTTATAATTATGAAAGGGTTTAGAAAGTTTAATTTTTTTCTTAGTCCTTTTAATAATGAAAGGAAAATAAAGGGGGTTTATAGCCAAATTTCCCAAGTCACATTGGCTACATCTAAATTCAGTGCCTTCAATTGATCTTTTACAGGCATCACACTTCAAAATTGGAAGTTGGGGATAGCACCAGGTTAGAGTAAGCAAATGCTCATGGCCTTCATGTTTAATTTCCATTGGTGTATGTAAAGCACAATGAACATGGACGAAAAACCAGCAATCTGCACAATAGAAGGAGAAGCCATCACCAGGTGTGGCACAAATAGCACAATAGAAGATACCCTTTGTACATGAAACGTAATAAAGGATCCTTTGACAGGCTGAGAGGGTGGGTGTTCACTGTGGAGTGGAAACACAATTCTGTGAGGCAAATCCAGACACGACTTGTCAAGAAAAAATTTACAGTCTGTTGATTGGCATCCATAACTCGAGCTTGGTATGGGTAGTTGACACCTATTGCATCTTTCACAACTGTTTTCTCATCCGACAATGCTAATGGATGCAAATGCAAGTGGCTAAAATGCTTTACCAGTTCCGATTGCCATTCCAGTGCCATCTCACTCCCTCCACTCTCTTTCTCCTTCCTCACTTCTCACCTCTTCTGGTATCCACCCAAGCTGTTTGGCATAAGTAAGTCGTGAGGCGCATTGAAGATCAAGGTTGTAGTTACCCTTGGGGCATTAGTAGATAAGGTCTCTTTGGATTAGTTTTTAGCCATGGCTGCATTGGAAAATATACGCACTCCTTAGGGCAAGAGTGAGAAGATGCTCGTGACTTTGGTTATTAACACTCCATTTAGATCATGAAATGAGGTGAGAAAAAAGATGATTGTAGTTTCTCACCTAGGTGAGAAAAGCAAAAAAAATAATTATGGTTGCTTACCATTATGTTTGGATGAATAAAAAATAAGAAAATTTGATTTCTCACCTATCTTGTTTGGATGGAGTAAATTAAAAAAAAAAAAAAAAAGAAAGAAAAGTGTTTTATTTTATTTTTACCAAAATAACCTTCCATATTAATAAGCTATGTTTTTCATAAGAATAATTTTGGTATTTTAAAAAACTTTCATTAAACCCAATTCATTTCTCACCAAATCTCACCACTTTTGATGAGAAACAAAACATAAGTTTGGTAAGAAAAGGATTTTCACCTTCTCTTATCATTTCTCACCTACTTAACCATCCAAACAAGTAAAGATATTTACTATTTTCATCATTTCTTTTCTTTTCTTTTCACCAAACCCCTCCATTCAAACGGAATGTAAGGGTGGTTTCTCCGAACTTCATATATGGGGATGGGTTGCCCTCACAAATACAACTCGAATGGGGAATAAATTTGCAATCCCAGCAGTAGTATGCCCATCCCTTCCATTCTCTCTCCTTGCCACAAACACCACAGTAGAATCTGTCCAGCATAGGTTCAGTAAGGATAAGGGGATGGGGGTGGGATTCATGATTTACTATTGTAGGAAAAAGAGCACATTTGACATCAACAGCGATTTCACATTTAAAACAATAGCAGGCTGTGGTATTGACTTTCTTTTTACGGGCACAACAATGGAGATGATTGATCTTGGTTAGAATGAGTAGGTGCTCGTGACATTTATGCCTAAGGGTGAATAGTTTGTTCAAAGCAAATCAACATGGTAGACAGACTTAAAACACAGGACAGTGGTAAGAGAACCCATCGCTTGGAGCGGAACAAATTTGACAAATAAACACATTATTGAGATAAAGTGGTGAAGGTGCCAGTGTGAGGAGGAGAGGGCATTCACGTTGAATTGGGTGATTTATCTTATCGAGAAGTTCTGTACACAATTTGTGGAGGAAAAACTAGGAATTAGTGCAACTATAGTTCGCACCCGAGATAAGTAGCTGGCACACATTGCATCTTTCATCGTTCCATTGCACATCGGAGAACTCCAATGGATGTAGGCCGCTCTGTTTATCATTCTCCCTATTATTGTCTTTCCCATGCTCTATTTCTTCTATTCTCTCAATGCCTTCCACTTTTGCTCTCTCTTCTTTGAGTATTGGCGTGTCAAAATAATTTTTCAGGCACAGCTAACATCAATGTTGTAATTTCAGTCTTCACAACGCTAATAAGGGCTACGATGATGAGACTGTACACAAATATCACACTTCATAAAACTCAACGGCTTGAGGGTGAGAATATGATCTTGATTTCCATCTTTGAATGTTGCCAAAGAAGACTTTGCTTGCGGGAGTCAGTTGAATTGAAGCGGCAATACACGGTGCATGAGCAACAAAGTCACACTCTTCGCAGAAATAGAGCAAATCATATGGCGATCGTGATTGTTCACAAGCATCATAATAGTACTCGCCCACATCCTCATCCTCATTCGTGTTGCCATCCTTGTCCTCATCCTCATCTTTATGCTCGTCTTGTCCTTGTCCTTGTCCTTGTCTTCAGGATTTTCTTTCATGCAAGGATAAAAAGAGAGTTTGAGTTTGTCTTCATCCTCGTCCTCATCCTCAGGATTTTCTTTGATGGGAGGAGGGTAAAAAGTGAGTTGAGTTGATGTATGTGTGTCTTGTGTTTGCCTGTATATGGCAAAAAGGCTATACCAAAGTCAAGGTAGGTATGGCAATTGGGAGTAGTACAATAATAGCATATCTCGGGCATAGAAAAATAGTTCAAGTAGGACGCAGAGAATGAAAGGGTGGGTGTGCCTGGAATGTTGAAGGGTGGTTGGTATGCTTCGGTCACAGTGGGAGTGGAGGGAAAAATGGCACTCCGCACAGTAGAAGAAGAAGCTGTCATCACGAACATTTCGTGCACAATTCACAGAAGAAAATGTCATTAAGGGCAGGCGGCCAAGGTGGTTCTGCGAGAGTGAGAGGGTGATTGGGATGAAGTGGGTGATGAATCTCATAGGGCAATTCCACGCACGATTTGTGGATGAACAATTTGCAGGTAATGCAACTATAGGTAGGGCCTACCTATAGTTATACCACCTGCACTCATTGCAGTTTTCACCACTCATCAACCCATCATCAAACAGAGTTAAAGGATGTTCATGGATGAATCTTTTCAGCTTTAATATCCGTCCCTCTCTTTTTCTTCTTCTCTAGACATTTCTCTCTCTCTCTCTCTCTCTCTCTCTCTCGGTTGCTCTGTTGTGCTTGAAGAATTGTGTTCTCGGGTAAATTGTATTGTATGGAACATTTTCTATAATAGAAACCGCAATGAATCTACCACCATATGGATGGTCAATGCTCTCACCAGATAAACCTTGTATTCCATAAACAAATGAGCATAAACAAACCCACTCCCTCAGTACAATTCTACCAATATTTTTTTGAACAGGAGGGAGAAACTATTGTCAAAGTCATAAATGGGTGAATCCATAGTTCTTAGAATCACATATCTCTAGAACTAGTTTAAAATCGAGCGTGGAGCATTAGATGCAAATACCATTCATTACCCTTTATGCAAAACAAAACAAAAAAAAAACAAAAACAATAATAATAACAAAAAAACAGATATTGAAAGGGGTTTGTGAGAAGTAGTGTTACCAGTAGTATATATCAGATCAGATTATTATGATGGAAGCTGGGACATTTGCTGTGACAGATCCTACAGTATGTTGTTCCGAATGCAATTTCTTTCTCCACAAATCCTATAGCAGCGGCCTATGGAGTGGACTCCTCTCTCTCTCTCTCTCTCTCTCCTGCTGCTGATTTCAACAACCCAGTTTCATCAATACCACATACATTTAAACCCGCCAAACAATTAAAGGTCACTTTAATCAAATACCCATCGAGTGAAAAATCAAAGGAAAAATGCTATAGACTTAGATGAATTATTAAATATTTTATCAAATCGTGTGAAACTTATACACATGTAATTTGCGTAAATTCTACACCCATGTCATATGTTTGATAAAATATTTAATAATTCCTCTAGCATAACTCAAATCAAAGATCGTGGATGCTGATGAAACTGGTGGGTGTTTTGCATCTAAATTCTTGGATCGGATAAGATCGGATCGGATCGGATTCACACAGAACTGCGAAGGATTTGTGAGAAAGAAATGCATTCAGAACAACAGTAGGTCGGATTCGACTACTGGGCAGCGACCATGTATCTCCAAGCTTCTGCCTCTCTCTCCTTTCTCTCTCTATCCTCTATCCCAAGGTGATAATGAAGGGTGCGCATGGTAAGGTTGAAGAGATTTGAGAGGAAAATTATAAATTAATTAATGGATTAGTAGGTTGAGGGTTGACAAATTATAATTTGGGCGTTTTGAATGGTTTGATTGATTGAAATAATATTTTAATTAATTATTAAGATTTTGTATAATATATAATATTAATTTACATAATTTTTTATATATATAATTATTAATTTGTAATAAATTTTACAAATTAAATTTCTCTCACACTTATTTTTATTTTGATATTTCATTATAAATTAAAAAATATATATGTATTAACTTAAGCGGAGTAGTTTTCAAGGCAAATTATAAATTTTAAAGTTTAAATTGCGATTAGCAGATAGAGTAGTGCAAATTGATACGGATCGGTATGGATTGTGTGTTATTTTGAACAGCCTCAGTGATAATAAATTAAAGGATACATTGCACTTACCTCCCTTCAGGTTAAAATACAATAAATATGTTAATTTTGATATAATTATATTAAATTTTAGTATCAGACTTCTCTCTAATCCAAAATCTTAAGCCCGCCCGTGAGGGCTCACCATGGGTTTTGTTTTTATGATCCGAACCAGAACTCGTCGAGTACTTTATACTTGCAAAAAATCACATTAATCGGATATCGATAGTTACTTGATCAGATCATATTTTTGTCAACGATAAATATAATTTTAAAATAAAATTATTGACAAAAATTTAACCCGATCAAGTAGTTATCAATATCTAATCAATGTGATTTTTTTGTAGGGATAAAGTAATCGATGAGTTCTACACATTGCACGATTCAGATTATCAAAATAAGACCTGTGGTGAGCCTCCTCGAGCCTAACAACACCATCTAGTCCACTTTGACATTCTAAATTTTAATTCACATGATACTATCCTATTTTCATTAATATTTTGTTAGCTAAATATGATGTTCTCATCTCTTTTTAAGGGGGGAAGGCTGTAACAACCCCAACCTCTGATTTACATTAATTCGTGGTTAAATAAGCTTAGTCAGTACTTAAGAAAAATTCTGAATTAAATTGCATGTGTGTGTTGCCCTATTTGTGTTTATATCTGTTTAACGTAAAAAAAAGACTTGTTCATGTTTTCGATACGGATTGCAAATTAAATGCCTTATCGGCATCTGATTCAAAAATTGACTTGATTTATGTGACAGTTAGAATATTTAGAATTGAAATTTGATTTGGATCAAAATAATTAGAATAAACTAATTGAATTAGTTAGAATTAAGCCTAGTTAATTAACCTTAATCATACTTGATTAGGCTAACGTAATTGCACCCTATATAAGGCTCTAATTAAGCCTTGAGTTCACATGTACACACTTTTGAGCTAAGAATTTGAGAAAGGGAGAAAAAAACTCAACACTTTAGATAGAGAAAGAGGAGACTTGAAGTGAATTGCTAGAATTTTGGTGAATTGAGCTAGGCCAACACTTGAATTCACACATTAGGTATGAGATTCATCCTAAATTCCTGGAATTGAGTCATGTAGAAACTAAATGCATGGAGTTATAGGATCATTTGCTTGAATTTGAGTAGGTCGAGCATGAATTACCATGAATATGATGAATTTTAGTTGAATTATGCACATGCATGCTTAATCTTTCATTTTTGGGTTAAGATTTCTTGAAATTCATACATGCATAAAGCTTAGAAGGCATGAACTTGAAGATCATCCATGGATTCATGCATTTCATATCACTTTGCAGTGTTTTAACATGAAGATGACTCAATCCATAACATGCATGGTTTTAACTTGATAGGTATAAGCTCAAATGTGGACAACTGGAGCATAATTTTGAATAAATGGTTTCAAATTGGAAGTATTTTCATGTTATACAATGTTTTTCCAAGTTTTGGACCTTTGAATATCAACTTTGAAGCTTAAAGGCAGTTCTGGAACTTCCAGAATTCGCACTGTCCACTTGAGCGAGGAGAGTGCCGCTCGAGCGTGAAAATCAAGCTCCTAGAAGTTTTACAAAATTTTACAGGTCGCTGAGCAACCAAGTGGCGCTCGAGCGAGAACCCTTTTACTCAATCTTCCGGTCAAGCGGCCGTTGAGCGGGAATTTCACATAACCAATACTTTTGCCAAGTTTGCAGAATGCTCGAGCGAAGGAAGTTGTGCTCAAGTGGAGATCCTATTTTCAGTAACTTTTAACTAACTCTTTTAAGTGCATATTTGCATCCTCATGCCACCCCAAGTATTCTTAGGCACCATTTGGACTCACATAGTCATGAAATAAGCTAGAAGCACATAAAAAGAAAATTGAACTAAAATGAAACGGTGCTTCAATTGTGCTTTTGTTATGTGTTTTATTTAGGTGGACGTCCGAAGCTTAGTGACAACATAAACCACTGTGAATAATAACTCTGTAAAGTTATATTTGACTTTAATTATTTTCAGATGATATGAATGATCAGTTTTCTGAAATACTACGATTATATGAATGAATGATTGTCCAAATTTCTGAAATGTGTGCGTGGCATCCTTAGCATCATATGATATGCGTCTCTTTATGGGTCGTCGGTATGCCTTTATGGCTGTCCGTTTATGGGTCATCAGAAACGTCTCCGTGCATATGAGTCATCGGAATGCCTTTGTGGCTGTCCTTTTATAGGTCATTAGAAACGTCTCTGTGCACGTGAGTCATCAGAATGCCTTATGGCTGTTCCTCTATGTGTCATTGGAATGCCTTCACAGCCGTCCCCTCGTGGGTCATCAGATTTATTAACACTAATGGATGTGCCACGCATTATAATATGTAGGGTAAATTACACTTACCTCCCCTGAGGTTTCTGACAAATACAGGGACCTCCCCTGTAGTTTCAATAATTACAGTAACCCCCCTTACTTTACCTGACATTGTACAAATTCCCCCAATCCGTCAATTATACACAAACGACGTTACTTTTGTATACAAAATGACCATATTACCCTTTTATTTAAGTGTAAAAAGACGAAAATACCCTTTGATTGTAGTGTTCAACTTTTATTTTTATTTTTATTTTTTGTTCTCTCTTATCTCATCAAATCGAAACACCAGACAGAGAGAGAGAGAGAGAGAGAGTGAGTGAAGCTCGCAGAGCTCGCAGGTGCCGCTCCTTCCGCCGTCTGTCTTCTTCCTTCCGTCGCCACCATCTTTCCTTCTCATTTTCTTCTGCCGTCCACCGCCCGCCGCTCGCTTTTCCTCTCCTCCTCATCTTCTTCGTCTTTTTCTGAAACCCTAGCCCTAGATATATGGTTTTGAGAGCGGTGGTGAACGATGATGGCAGAAGATCCATAAATGATTTCATAGAAGCAGATAAGTTGTGTATTTGTATCTTTTTTTGCTAATTTAGTGTAAGAAAGTTGAAAATTTTGCTTTAGATCATTTGGGTGTAGATTCCAAACATCACTAATTAGTGTAAGAAAGTTCAAATTTTTGCTTTAGATTAGTTAATGTAGATCTAGAATGTGCTCTATAACGTTTGATTTTTGAAATCCAAACAGACAGCGAAATATATACATATAAATATATGTTGGGTTTCAATTCTTTGCTAAAAATCCAAACAAGTGTATATGTATATATGCAAAATATATGTATTTATATAAACATACATCTGGTAGACAAATTGTTCCAATGTTTATATATTTGTATATATATATATATTTATATGTTAGAAGAAAAAAAATTATTCCCATGTTTGAATGTGTGTATATATACATATATCTGTTAAACAAATTTAGAAATTAATTTAATTAGATTTTATTTTCTTTGCTAGAAATCAAAATATATTTTCATGGGTTTCAATTCTTTGTTGAAAATCTAAACAAGTGTATATGTATATATATAAAAATATATGTATATATATAAACATACTTTTGGTAAACAAATTGTTCCCATGTTTATATATTTGTATGTATATATATCTGTTAGAAGAAAAAAAAATTCTTCACATGTTTGAATGTGTGTATATATATACATATATCTGTTAAACAGATTTAGAAATTAATTTAATTGGATTTTATTTTCTTTGCTAGAAATCAAAATATATTTTCATGGGTTTCAATTCTTTGTTGAAAATCTAAACAAGTGTATATGTATATATATAAAAATATATGTATATATATAAACATACTTTTGGTAAACAAATTGTTCCCATGTTTATATATTTGTATATATATACATATATCTGTCAATATATTTGTATGTATATATATCTGTTAGAAGAAAAAAAAATTCTTCACATGTTTGAATGTGTGTATATATATACATATATCTGTTAAATAGATTTAGAAATTAATTTAATTGGATTTTATTTTCTTTGCTAGAAATCAAAATATGTTTTCATGTGTTTATATACATGTATCTATTCTGTGGCTGTTCTTTGCTAGAATTGTGGATGTTCTCTTTACATGAAAAAATAATTAATCTATTCATGTGTAATAAAGTTGTTCTTTAGATAAAGGTTTCGTGTGTTTGAACAAATAAAGTTGTTCAAAAAATGTTTTCGTGTGTTTAAACAAAATTCCCTGTGGTTTTCTTTAGATAAAGGTCTTCTTTAGATAAATTACACAAATGACAGTACAGATTCCATCTCTCTCTGGTTTTCTCAACAAGGTACTTGAGGGCATTATAGACATTTCAACGTATATCTTTGATGACATCAGCAGTTTCTGTTAGTTTTGTGAACGGAAGTCAAAAAATGGGGGAATCTGTACAATGTCAGGTAAAGTAAGGGGGGTTACTGTAATTATTCAAACCACAGGGGAGGTCCCTGTATTTGTCAGAAACCTCAGGGAAGGTAAATGTAATTTACCCTAATATGTATTGTACGAACTTTGATTACAAATACGAACATGTGTAAGAATATGTTTCTGATTTGAAATCTGAATATGCATTAGACTCTATCCCTTTATAAACATCATACATTAAAATTTTTACTCTGTTATTATTTATTGGGCTCCAGCTCACTATTTATATTATGTATGTAGTTGATCTGGCGTGTAACCAGGCCCAGAGTTGATGGCCTAAGATCTCGTTTTGTCAGTCAGCCTTTGTGCCTCCCGAGGAGGTTCCGGATTAAGTCAAGTCTAGTAGTTATGTTGTTAGACTTATTTATTTTGATGATTTATTTAATTATGTTTTAATTTATTTGAAAGAGAAAAATAGAATCTGAAATTTATTTTGATGACTTATTGAATTATATTTTAATCAAAATTTATTTTGATGATTTATTTGAAAGATAAAAATAGAATGAAAATTTATTTTGATGATTTATTTGAAAGAAAAAAATAGAATCAAAATTTATTTTGTCTCATTATTTCTCACTTAAACCTTTATCCTAAATGTTGTTAGAAGGTATTTAATATTTGATTAAATCAGGAGTTCAAAAAACCCAAAACAAAGGTCCAAACAGTCTAGCACAGCAGCAGGCCAAAAGGTTCAAAAGGTTCAAGTGGAAGATATTCAAATTAGTAATGATGGAAGTACAACGGCTATAATGGCTATAAAGGTTCAAAAGGCCAAAAGGTTCAAAAGGTTCAAGTAGAAGATATTCAAATTTGTAATGATAGAGTGAAAGATATTCAAATTGGTAATGATGGAAGTACAACGGCTATAAACGGCTATAAATTCAAATGACTACAACGGCTATAAATGGCTAAAATTTTCATTATATATACCAAAGCCTCTAATGTAAACAAGTTACAAAAAATCTGAAAATATTCTTTGATCTATAATCACTCACATCTTTTCTCAGAAATTATACACTGAGCCTTATAACTTTAAGCCTATCTTTCCTGTGTGAGATTTACAGAAAAATCAAAGCTTCATTTTATATATCTATCTTTGAGAGATATTTATTGTAAGTTTTCTTTGAAAGCAAAAATATCATTTCATCTTGTAAAAGTGTTGCAAACACTGTATTCTTGAAATCTTGAGAGTGATTGTGAATTACCTAAGATTTGCAAGGGTTTTGGCTTGTGAAGTCTATGTAAAATCCGTGGAGGATTGCTCTATTTATAAAGAGGTTGCTAGCACCCCTGTGAAGTTAGAAGATAATGGAAAATCTCAAGTGAAACTTGAGGAGTGGATGTAGGCTTGGTTGAAGCCGAACTACTATAAATCTGTTTCTCTCATCTTCCCTAATCTCTTTACTTTCATACTACTGTTATAGTTATCTAATATTTATGTGTTAATCATTTGATTTACCTTGTATGTTAGTTATACTTCATTGTTACTTTGCTTGATCATTTACTGCTAAATTCATCATTGTGCTTGTTAATAATTTATTGTACTAGTAGTTAATTTTATTGTGGTATTATTAATTTTATTTTGTAGAAACCTAATTCACCCCCCTCTTAGGTTGCTTTTTGGGTAACAATTGGTATCAAAGCATGGGGCTCTTGTTGAGATTTAACAATCTTGAGTTTTTTATCCATAGCAACCATGTATTCTACTTACTCTGCTGTATGACAAGCTAGCAATAGGCCACCTCTCTTTGATGGTAGTAATTACATTCATTGGAAAGAAAAAATGACTTTGTATCTTCAAGCTACCAATTATGCTTTGTGGCTCATTATCACTAAAGGTCCTAAAATCCTTACCAAGGTAGTAAACCATATCAACGTGCCTAAACTTGAGGATGAATTTAATGAGTGTGATTATAAACTCCTTCAAGCTAATGCTAAAGCCAAGCTTATTCTTGTGTGTGGACTAGATGCAAATGAGTACAGTAGAATTTCTAGGTGTATTACTGCTAAAGAGATTTGGGATAAACTTGAAATTACCTATAAAGGAGCTAGCCAATATTACTATGGAATCATTTAAATCTATTTCTGAGATGTTTTATAAATTTACCAATATTATTAATACTCTAAAATCTCTTGATAAATCTTATACTAATGATGAACTTGTAAGAAAAATACTTAGATCTTTGCCAAATGAATGGGAAGCTAAGGTTATAACTATCGAAGAAGCAAAAGACCTAACAAAATTAGGCATTGAAGAACTCCTAGGCTCACTCATGGCTCATAAACTTTCAATGATGGATGACAGCAAAAAGGAAGCCATTTGGGGAAAAAATGATGGAGTAGCCAATCTGTGTCTCATGACTCTTGGAGAAGAATAATCCACTCAAGATGAGGTAATTTCTAATTATGTAGAACTTGAAAGTACTTTCAATGAATTACATGACATATTTAGAAACGTTTGTGTTAAGATTTTTAAATTAAAGAAATTCGTTACTTCTCTTTCAAATGATGTGGGTGTTTTAAAAATGAAAAATGCTACTTTGGAAAATGACTTTACGTCTATTGCCAATGAGAAAAACATTTTGAAAAAAAATATTGAGGATTTAAACAAAACTCTTGAAAATTTTGTAAAAGGAAAACAAAACCTTAACAAGCTTCTTGGAAATAAAAAATGTGTTTTTGATAAAGTAGGCATTGGTTTTGATTCTCCTAAACCTTTTATGAGATTAAATGTTTTTTAGACTAATCCCTACGGACCCAAGAAAGTATGGGTACCAAGAAAGAAATCAAGATATTTTGTAGGTGTGTTACCTAAAAAGCAACCTAAGAGGGGGTGAATTAAGTTTCTACAAAATAAAATTAATAATGCCACAATGAAATTAACTATTAGTACAACAAATTATTAACAAGCACAAAGATGAAATTAGCAGTAAATGATCAAGCAAAATAACAATGAAGTATAACTAACATACAGGGTAAATCAAATGATTATCACATGAATATTAAATAGCCATAACAGTAGTATGAAAGTAAAGAGATTAGGGAAGAGGAGACAAACAGATTTATAGTAGTTCGGCTTGAACCAAGCCTACATCCACTCCTCAAGCTTCACTTGAGATTTTCCACTACCTTCTAGCTTCACAAGGGTGCTAGCAACCTCTTTACAAATGGAGCAATTCTCCACGGATTTTACACAGACTTCACAAGCCCAAACTCTTGCAAATCTTAGGTGATTCACAATCACTCTCAAGATTTCAAGAATACAGTGTTTGCAACACTTTTACAAGATGAAATGGTATTTTTGCTATCAAAGAAAGCTTACAATAAATATCTCTCAAAGATAGATATATAAAATGAAACTTTGATTTTTCTGTAAATCTTACATAGGAAAGATGAGTTTAATGCTATAAGGCTCAGTGTATAATTTCTGAGAAAAGGCTTAAAGCTATAAGGCTCAGTGTATAATTTCTGAGAAAAGATGTGAGTGATTATAGATCGAAGAATATTTTCAAGTTTTTTGTAACTTGTTTACATTAAAAGCTTTGGTATATATAATAAAAATTATAGCCGTTTATAACCGTTGTATTCATTTGAATTTATAGTTCTTTATAGCCGTTGTAGTCATTTGAATTTATAGCCGTTTATAGCTGTTGTATTTCCATCATTACCAATTTGAATATCTTTCACTCCATCATTACAAATTTGAATATCTTTCACTTGAACCTTTTGAACCTTTTGGCCTTTTGAACCTTTATAACCGTTTATAGCCGTTGTACTTCCATCATTACTAATTTGAATATCTTCCACTTGAACCTTTTAAACCTTGTGGCCTGCTGCTGTGCTAGGCTGTTTGAACCTTTATTTTGGGGTGTTTAATCTCCTGATTTAATCAAACATTAAATACATTCTAACAACATTTAGGATAAAGGTTTAGGTAAAAAATAATAGTACAAAATAAATTTTCATTCTATTTTTATCTTTCAAATAAATCATCAAAATAAATTTTGATTAAAATATAATTAAATAAATCATCAAAATAAATTTTGGATTCTATTTTTCTCTTTCAAATAAATTAAAATATAATTAAATAAATCATCAAAATAAATAAGTCTAACAAGGTGGAATCTCAAAGAACACCAAGGAGTTCGAGAGGAAATGCACAACAAGAGTGTTCAATCTAAAGAGCAAAATCAGCTCTTACAAGAAGAAGAATGATGAAATGAAAATTACCAAGATAAATAATAGAGGTAATGTATGGGTGAAGATTCTAAAGAGGTAAATGAAGGTATAACTCATAACACACCTTTAAGCTTAAAGTTCTATATTCTTTAAGGTGTGATTTGTGTACAATAGGTGGTGTTTAATCATTGCTTCCATGTAACCTAATTGTACTAAGTTTGCTAAATCATGTTCTGCTAGTTTCAAACATTCATTGAACTCAAAAATGAGAATTATATTATTTTGAAGAATGCCTATTAGAATATGAATGATTCATGTATTCATTAACATTTTATATCATGTCATCCATTGCTATGAAAAAGAGATAAGAAGTGATAAAAAAAATTTGTGAGCATACTTTTCACATCTTATAAATGACTTCATACTAATATGTTAATTCCTTTTTGAGTCATATCTTTGTAGAATCAATTTTGATGTCATAGCATATTTTTGAGATTTATAATATCTATATTTTAAATTCTACATTTGTGATCGCAAGAATATGCTCAATATGAAAATTTCATACTTATATGTTTTACATTGGAATATTTGAATAAGTTGTGAAATTCCTTGATTATGATCCATCAACAATGTCTAAATAAAAAGAAGTATCATACGTTTGTAGAGACATTGCATCTATCTTATTGAATATCTTTTGAATATAGATTATATTGGCATACATCTCATGAAATGCTTTTGATTGATAAATTGTTGAATTAATTGTTTATAGCATTCGTGTTGTGTTCCACATTAAGTAAAATGTTTTATCACACTTGAGTATGTGGATTGAATTGATGAAAATGCCTCTTGATAATGTTATGTGATTAAATGAGATTGTTGTATCATTTCTTAATAAAACAAAGAGCATAACACTATTTTCTTATGCATATTATGCTATGTGCTACAACTTGAAAATTCTAAAAAATAGCATTCCAAACTCTTGTTTGATCATTGAATTATTTTTCACTTATTGAGTTTGTGATAAAAATTAATTTGTGCTGTATTTTTATTAAGTAATAGTGATTGTTCTATGAATGCTATATTTACACAAAATCATATTAGAAAAGGGTAACTCTAACTTAGGGGGAGAAATCATTTTGCTAACATACTTGTTAAACCCTTTTGAGATAAACTCCTCATGAAAGAAAATTGAAGATTGAAAAGCTTCCATCTCTTGAACCTAACATATGCCTCATATACTCTCTTAAGCTTTTGAGGTAAAAATTCTATCTTATATCCTTTGAGCTAATACTGTTATTACTTTGATATGAAAAAAGATTGATTATGCTTCATATGATTTGCAATGTATACTCTTTGATGATGCTCTTGCCTCAAAATCATACATATGCTTAAAATGTGTGCTATATATTGAAATTCATGATTTTTCTTGGCATATGGATTGCTATTCCTTGAACATGCTTCATTTTTTTTTTTGAATTACATTAGCTTCATGAGATTATATTGAGTTTAACCTATTATGAGCAATATTTGGTATTCTACATAATGCTTGAGCTATGATTGTTAAATTTTCTAGATTGCATATTGGTATCCTTGGTAGATTGCATGTTGGTATCATTTTGGCATCCTTATTGGTAATATTTGGCATCATGTTTGATATTATTGAGGAGAACATTTCAGTTATGAGCTTTCATTTATCATATCTCCTATTGATTTTGCCAAATGAAACAAGGAAAGAATTCAAACTTGATTATTTTTTAAAATCCCCTCAGTTTCTTTCTATTCTGTTTTTGATATCAAACTTATGGGCTTGCACCTTCACATGTTACTATTTTTTTTGCCCATTATTGTCAAATGGTATGAGCTTCAATTGTATGATCATTATGTGCTATCATTTTTTTGGCATGATAGAGCTACCTTAATATGAATGATTATTTGTGCTATAATGAGACTTACATTCTTTCATCCTATATGTTGTACCATACTCCCTCCTTGTACTTGATTTTGTTGAAAATGTCATCGGGAGAGAAAAAGAGACTTGATTGTTTTAGTATCTCTAATTATTTTGGTATCTATATGCTTTTAATATCTTAATTCCTACAACATGACCTTTGAGCTAATTAGTTGTTGATAATGTAAGAGGAAGATCGTTTTCCTCAAAGAAAAGTGACTTGAACTTTAGCTCCATATTTATGCTCTTGCTTGGCAACCTTGTTTGATCTGTGCACTGTTATGTCTATTATAGTCTTGAGATTGATATGCTCTTGCTAAGAATTTGAGAATTAGATCATGCTCAAATGCTTCTCATATACTCATTAACAATTTGGTCTCTCATTATTATTTTTTATTTGGGCTTAATTTTCTTAATTTTTTTTTTTTGCTTTTTCATTTCATTTTACAGTACTTAAACATAAAAACAAAAACAAATCAAAATACAAATATTTACATTAAAAAAAAACAAAACAACCCTTCATTTTTTTTTTCCGGCCATACGCCGACCTCGCTTACTCGCCTCTTCCATCATTTTCTTCTTCTTTTTATCACCTTGGGCGACCCTTGATGCCCCTGCCCCCGTGCTTTCATCGAGTGCGACGATTCCCCGCTGACTATTAAAGGCCAAGAACAACGTTGCTCCAAATCGGGCCATGGAGGTGGTCTTTCGTTTAAGCTCTATATTTTCGGCCTTCAGTGCGCCTATTTTTGCTCGCGCATCCTTGTACATGCGTTGGAGTAGAGAGAGTTGGTCGTTGACCTGATGGAGCTCACTCGTCCTATTTTGCAATCGGTGAGCCAATTTTGTGACTGCCGTCACCGTCTCCATACAGGACGTCAGTATGAAATGATTGGCTTCTTTGTCCGATTGAGCTTCCATGATTTGCTCAATCGACATCATAGGAAGGTTAGGCAGAGGAATGACAGGAAGAGTAGGAGTAGAGGCACTCGGTCCAACAGAGCTTATGGGATTGTTCAGGTCCGGAAATAGAGTGAGGGGACGGGATAAGGAAGCCATGGTTTAGAGGTGAGAGGTGTAAAAGAAATGAGTTGCAGAGAAATAGAAGAGAACAGACTGAGGTTTGGCCTCCTCCGTTCATTTTTTTTTTTTTTTTTGGTCTCTCGATAAGGAAGAAAAACAGAAGAGAGTGGTGAAGAAGAGATAGAAGCGAATGAGGAAGAAGAATGAGAAGAGAGTGATTAAAACAAAAACGGAGGAGAAGACGACAAGAGGGAGAGAAAGTCGAGGCAGTTGATTGACCCGTCTCGCTTTTGTCAACCAATGACGCAAAATTGAGGCCGCATATGACGCAAAAGTGAGGCCGCGTGTCAAACGCATTTATCGAAGAAAAAGAGAGACGTGGGAGAGTTGTATGTGTATGCATATCTGTGTATATATGTTTTGAATTGTATAGATGACATTTATCCCTATCATTTTCCTCCTCCTCCTCCAGATTCTGACCCATGATTTCCTTTTGATAATGTCATAGGGGGAGAAAACTTATGATGTTATGTATTATGATATTATTTTCAAACTAATCTGATGTTATCTTAGTCTCATATCATGTCTCTAATTAAAACTTATTTATTACACATGTACTAACCTATGTATTTAGAAATGAATTCAGGGAGCATGACTTGAAGGGAAGCGTTTCTTTGATGATTTATTTGAAAGAGAAAAATAGAATCAAAATTTATTTTGATGATTTATTTAATTATATTTTAATCAAAATTTATTTTGATGATTTATTTGAAAGAAAAAAATAGAATCAAAATTTATTTTATCTCATTATTTCTCATTTAAACATTTATCCTAAATGTTGTTAGAATGTATTTAATATTTGATTAAATTAGGAGTTCAAACAGCCCAAAACAAAGGCTCAAACAGCCTAGCACAGCAGCAAGCCAAAAGGTTCAAAAGGTTCACGTGGAAGATATTCAAATTAGTAATGATGGAAGTACAACAGCTATAAACGGCTATAAAGGTTCAAAAGGCCAAAAGGTTCAAAAGGTTCGAGTGGAAGATATTCAAATTTGTAATGATAGAGTGGAAGATATTCAAATTGGTAATGATGGAAGTACAACGGCTATAAATGGCTATAAATTCAAATGACTACAATGGCTATAAACGGTTATAAATTCAAATGAATACAATGGCTATAAACGGCTATAATTTTTATTATATATACCAAAGCCTCTAATGTAAACAAGTTACAAAAAACCTGAAAATATTCTTTGATCTATAATCACTCACATCTTTTCTCAGAAATTATACACTGAGCCTTATAACTTTAAGCCTATCTTTCCTGTGTGAGATTTACAGAAAAATCAAAGTTTCATTTTATATATCTATCTTTGAGAGATATTTATTGTAAGCTTTCTTTGAAAGCAAAAATACCATTTCATCTTGTAAAAGTGTTGCAAACACTGTGTTCTTGAAATCTTGAGAGTGATTGTGAATCACCTAAGATTTACAAGGGTTTTGACTTATGAAGTCTGTGTAAAATCCATGGAGGATTGCTCCATTTGTAAAGAGGTTGCTAGCACCTCTGTGAAGCTAGAAGATAGTGGAAAATCTCAAGTGAAGCTTGAGGAGTGGATGTAGGCTTGGTTGAAGCCGAACTACTATAAATCTGTTTCTATCCTCTTCCCTAATCTATTTACTTTCATACTATTGTTATAGTTATCTAATATTCATGTGTTAGTCATTTGATTTACCCTGTATGTTAGTTATACTTCATTATTATTTTGCTTGATCATTTACTGCTAAGTTCATCATTATACTTGTTAATAATTTGTTGTACTAGTAGTTAATTTTATTGTAGTATTATTAATTTTATTTTGTAAAAACCTAATTCACTCCCCTTCTTAAGTTGCTTTTTGGGTAACGTGTTTTTATGGATGTATAAGACTTTGTTCTTTTGACTCACAGACAAGTTTTATGTTTATATGTACATAGAGTGACGTGTAAATACTGTATCTTTTGATGTCACTCGTATGTTTATAAAAGTTTAAGATTCTCTGTCCCATGTATGTTCTCACAGCTCGATGGACTATGTATATTTTATGTATTTGCTTCTGCAGACCCTAATTATATGTTATTTTGTTAAGAGGCCTTTGGTAATCCAAGGATTACTGGCCGGTTACGACGCTAAACCTATAGGGGCGGGTTGGGGTCGTGATAGTCCTGTAGCTAGGTCCCATAACTCGATCTCGTAGCTAGGATCCGTAACTAGGTCTCGTAGTTAGGTCCCGTAGCTAGGTCCTATAGCTAGGTCCCGTAGCTAGGTCCAAAAATATGGGCATTTATTAGTTCGGGCAAACATCTTTGACCGCCACTCCAACCTAGCTTTGCCTAGTTTGGCTACACAAATTTCCCTCTCAATTGCCCCCTTAATTCCATCTATAGTGCATGATTGGGATTACTCTGTCAGCCGAGCTATTTTGCTCCATCCAACCGAGCTCACCCAAATTGCTCAATCATAGATTTTTTATAGTTAGACAATCTTGCCAATCCTACTTAACTTGGCAAAGATTTCAAAAAGTTAGTCACACCTGCCAACCTTCTTTGGTCGAGATAACCATCTCAGTCAAGAAGTGCAAAAAATTTGTCATACCTACCAACCTTCTTCGGCCGAGATAACCATCTCAGTCAAAGAGTGCAGAATGTTGGTCATACTTGACAACCTTCTTCGGCCGAGATAGCCATTTTGGTCCAAGAGTTCAAAAAATATTGGTCAAACCTACCAACCTCGCGTTGGCCGAGATAACTGTCATCTCGATCAAATAGTGCAAAAATTTGTTAGTCAAACCTGCCAACCTTATTTGGTCGAGATAACCATCTCGGCTAAAAATCCAAAAAATGTATTGGTCAAACCTATCAACCTTCATTGCTTCCAGTTGAGCAAAGAGTGCAAAAAATTTTGTTGGTCAAACATGCCAACCTTCTTGAGCCTAGATACTCATCTCAGCTAAACAGTGCAAAAAAATTTGTTAGTCAAACCTATCAACCTTCTTTGTGTATTTGCGAGTAAGAATTGTAATACCTATCCATAGGTTCTGTCATGAGCTTTTATAGTTTCCATGTAGCACAGTCCTAGCTGGACTCTAACTTTCCTTAGCAGAGTCCTCCTAGGAGTCTCATACCTAAGGACAATGCTCATCCTTAGAACACCCTCCTCACTGCAAGCCAAGTAAGATGGCACAAGTCTTTGCTAGACTTTCTACCATCCAACCGGACTACCTTTGCTCTGTCCGCCAATGGCTTTGCTGTGTAACACACAGCACCGTGAAAGCTAACATTGCATGGCTCTCCTCCTAGCTCGGCACTCCTTCTAGCTGGGCTCTCCTTTCTGTTTGACTACCTTGCTTAGTTGCTCAGCCATAGCATTGACCGCCACTAGGAAGTAACCAGGTCCCATAGCTAAGTCCCGTGGCTAGGCCTGGTAGCTAGGTCTCATAGCTCGGTCTCGTAGCTAGGTCTCATGGCTAAGTTCCATAGCTAGGCCTCGTAGCTAGGTCTCATAGCTCGGTCTTGTAGCTAGGTCTCGTAGCTTGGTCTCATAGCTAGGTCTCGTGGCTAGGTTCTATAGTTAGGTCTCGTGGCTAAATCCCATAGCTAGGTCCCGTAGCTCGGATCCGTAGCTAGGTCCTGTAGCTAGGTCCTATAGTTAGGTCATGTAGCTAGGTCCAAAAATATGGGCATTTACTAGTTCGGTCAAACATCTTTGACCGGCACTCCAACTTAGCTCGACCCAATTTGGCTACACAAATTACCCTCTCAAATGAGTTGTTTGATTTTCTATCCTTTTGTTTGATTCGACTATCAAATAAAACTGAGAACATTATCAGTTTTTTTCAATTTTAAAATTGAAAATATTATCAATTTTGCATAGTAATGTTCCAAATAGTTGTTTTGCTAACTGAGGGGGAAAAAAAAACCAGAACATGAGATTAAATAGGTGATTTTATTCTTATGAACTCTAAATCTGAGAAGATTCGCAATAAGGATACCAAAATTAATGTTGAAATTGAAATCAAAATAAAAAAATAAGAGTTTCAAAACTGAAAAGATTCCTTAAGAAACTATGGTTTAAGATATTTTAATCTTACTTGTTTTCACTATTTTGCTTCTTTGAATATGAAAAATCAAATTCACTTCCATCAGAGCGTCGAAACAGGTCTTGTGATATATAATAGCAGTGCTCAAAAATGTTTTTAGATCATCGATGTTTGAAATTGTTAAGATCTTCTCTCCTATGTTCGCATCTATAGAATTGATAAAATCGTGGCGTCAATCTACATGTTCGTCGATCACAATTTTGCAAATCTCAAGGTATCAAAAATCGAGGTGAACCTTTCCAACATTCTTTAGGTGAGGAATTTACTCTTCCAAATTTATGAAGCTGACGCCGCCAGGGACGGAGCCAAAGAAGGCCCGAGGGGGTCACGCGTCCCTCCTCAATTTTGAATTTTGAATTTTTTTTGTGGTCATATACTCCATATTTTGTTCATTTTTTTCTTAACATTTTCTTTGGCTAACATTTTCATTCAAAACACATCATTTATAAACAATATCATCTCTTTAATATTTTCTGTCAAATACAAATTAAATAGATTTTATAATAATTTGTGCTATAAATGATGTGTTTTTATTTTGTAAAATCAAGAATTTGATCAATAATTTTTTGTACTAAAATTACAAACTTACATCACCATCTCGCACAGAGCTATAATTATAGAATTTTATTAGCCTCATATTAATAATGATTTTTTAATTTGTCATGCTTAAATTTAGCCTATAAAATTATTATTATCTTAATGTTGATCATGTGTTTTTTTTTTTAAATAAAAAATTGTAATTAATAAGTGCCCTCTTTAACTTAATTTCCTGGCGCCACCACTGGCCAGTGCAACATCAAGCCCACCTCGAATGGAAGTGAACAAAGCTGAGAAGCCAACAGTGGAGGATCCACCGGCTACAATCCCCAACCAAGCCGGCTTGTTCCTATAGAAAGACGGTGGATCGACCATCAAATTAGTCAAACCGGTGGCGGCTCAATCAGTGTGGAGCCCTAGCCTAGCCGTAACAAATGAGTTGCTCTCTGGTATCACCACCACAAGACTTATAGTTAGATGTGCCAGCAAAGACCGTCGGTGGTGTCGGCGATGGTGGCAAAGACATACAGAGCGACTTGGGGGATTGAGATCGATGACCCACAGATGGGGAAGAGAGCTACTTCAAAGAAACAAATTCCATTGAGGGCAACAAAATGGGGAAAGAAGAATATTTATATATATATATATATATATATATGTGGTTATTGGCAACTAAAATAGTTTTTTAGTCGCTAAAAATAATTTATAAATCCCTCCAAAATTTGAAATGTCTCCCTCTAAATATTTTAGTTCTTTTGCGACTAAAAATTGTTTGAGTCACTGAAAATAAATATTTGGCGATCAAACTTTTGGTCGCCAAAGATAAAAAGTAAATTTTTATTTTTCATTCGGCGACTAAATTATTTTAGTAGCTAAAACTACTTATACAACGACTATAATATTTTTTAGTTGCTGAAAATAAATATTTGGCGACCAAACTTTTGGTTGCCAAAGATAAAAAGTAAATTTTTGTTTTTCATTCGGTGACTAAATTATTTTAGTAGCTAAAACTACTTATACAATGACTATAATATTTTTTAGTCGCTGAAAATAAATATTTGGCAACCAAACTTTTGGTCACTAGAGATAAAAAGAAAATTTTGATTTTTCATTCGGCGACTAAATAATTTTAGCAGTCAAAACTAACTATACAACGATTAAAATATTTTTTAGTCGCTAAAAATAAATATTTGACGACCAAACTTTTGGTCACCAAAGATAAAAAGAAAATTTTGGTTTTTCATTTGGCGACTAAATAATTTTAGTAGCCAAAACTAACTATACAGAGACTAAAATATTTTTCAGTCACTTAAAATAAATATTTGGCTATCAAACTTTTGGTCGCCAAAAATAAAAAGTAAATTTTTATTTTTCATTCAGCGATTAAATAATTTTAGTAGCCAAAACTAACTATCCAGCTACTAAACTATTTGTTTAGTCGCCAATTGTGGAAAATTTAGTGACTAAATTTTATTTAGTCGCCAATTGTGGCATTTTTAGCTACTAATTTTTTTTAGTCACCAATAATCAATATACCCCGACTAAAAAAATTTAGTAGCTAAAAATTATACTTTTGCCGACTAACATAATTTTTGGTTACCAATTCCACAACTTTTGGGGACCAAAACTTTTTTAGTCAGCAAAAGTGGTCGCCAAAAGTGTATTTTCTTGTGGTGGCTCTTACTTGTTTTCACCATTTTGATTTTTTGAATATAAGAATATTCTAATTGAATCAATGCTTGATGATAGTAGATGATCTCCTAACTTTGTTGCTCTGAAATTTGTAAAGAGAGAGAGATATGAACAAAAATAGTAAAGAAATCTGGAATTTGTGAAGATAGAGAAAGAAAGAGTGGAATGAAAATATAAAAAAAAAAAAATCAAGGGGTGTTTTGTGTTTTTTGAATTTATAAGGATAGATGGATCATATAAAATTAATAGAGAACTCATGAATTTAAAGTTTTGTGAGTAGAGTCTTTTGTCAAAATAAGACTTGACTGTAAATTCTTCATTTTTTTTTATTTATTCTTATATTTTAGCACTATAATAAGTCTCACAAGTTTGATATAATTAAACTAACTTTTTAAAATAAAATTAAAACAACATAAACTAATGCAAATAGTATGAGAATATAATGATAAATTAAATCAAATATATATTTCATTATAAAAGACATATTCAATATATTTTCTTTAAATTTAAAAAAAAATGGTGAAATTTACCATTATTTTATTGTTAGAATTTTTGGTAGCAAAATTTTCACATAGCAAATTGAGTTCTCAAAAAAAAATTATCAACTTGGTGCATATAAATAATATAAATAGGAAGGATTTTAATTTAACATCCTCATATTATAATTTTATAAGATAAAAGATACATAACATTTTCATAATAATTGGGATCTTTCAATATTTTCACAGAAAAATTTTAACTCCTGTAAATCAAAACCCACAACATGCAGCGGATAAAATAATCAGATCATACCTTTAGATGATAGAACCTCGTGGATAAATCACGTGCTTCCAGAATCCTGATAAACCAACCCAGCAGTGGAGTGATATCACAGATTGAATATCACCCACACAAATCACAGTGCAAAAGGCTTGATCGTTGTTTTGTGGGAGAGAGTCAGTATATGGGTAGAAACAGATCATACGTTGTTTCTCTCTTTGTTACCCATAACCATATATCAGATATATAATATATTATTATATCTATCCATATCAGTTAAAACTGATAATATTTGTATCTTGAGTGGTTATCCTAAATAGGTTTGAATTCAATTTCAAAACCTATTTGGATAGGATTCCAAATTCAAATTCAAATAGTCATGCCACATGGGCGCCCATTACTAACAACTCGGAGAAATTTTCTAATAATATTATTGAAAGACCTTAACAAATAGAAAAAGACATTTTAGACCTCTTTTACTATCCAAAATTAAAGGAGAATATTTTATTAATTTTTCGCGAAGTAATGATTTTTATTTATATATCTATTGTTAAAAGGCAAATTGAAGATTGGGTCATTTCACATGGGCGGTTGTTGATTTCAAAATAAAAAAAGCATGGGTGGTTGTTCAACTTGATTGGTGCATCAAATTAATATTTAAAAAGATTAAAAATTAAAAAGTGAAGGATAAATTAAGAGATATTTTTTTCAAGGGTCTAGATCATTTTTTTTATATTTAATTAATGTGCAAAGAAAAAAAATAATAATAACAAATTTGAAACATCTTATAATGAAGGATAATACACGTCAGGATTAGAACTAAAATACAATATTATCCATATATGAATGAATGACCGAATCAAAGCCATCGGGTTTGAAACTCAACATGGGGTGCTCACCACTTGTGTGCATATAAAGTTTTATTATGTTACATATATAGCCAATTAAATAATTAAAACTTCGCTGGTAAGCTATATTTTTTAGTCAAAAAATTTAAAAATTATTATAAATTATTACATCACTCTCTTTATTTTATTTTTTTATACATATTTTCATAAAAAATTATTAAAATAATCTTGTAGAGTTAGTAGTCATATATGTACACTGCACAGCTGGTAAAGGTTGCATCTACTTGCAGCATTCAAATAGAAACTGAATTATGATAACAAATTTTTTTTTGAAGATGTCTAGGTGTACAGAATAAAACAAATAGAGAATACACAAACACCACACATATGTCCATATCATTGCAATTACAAATACAAATAATTTTTATCTCACATCTATGCATTTTGTATCTAAAACATTCTATACGTTCATTGTGTATTGTTGATCTTTCCTAGAATGATATTTTATGAAAGTATCCTAAAAATAGAAACCATTTAAATCTTGTGAGCAAAGGGGAATGCACATGTGATTTAACAAAATGTTGACTTCACAATTAATTTCACAACTTTAAAGTTTTTGAAAACCAGAAACTCTTTGTCAAACCAACCCACCCTACAAACTTGCGACATTCAAATAAGTTCTTCCATCATGCACTTTAACAATTCAGTCCAAAAATAAATTATTAAAGATTGAACTCTGCTCAATTCTTATCCATTTAGGTCTTGTATTTAAGCTATAGCCCTTCCTATCACATCCCACAACAACATCCAAGATTTACTCAGACAAACAAACATCCAAACACACAAACAGAGGGACAGAGAGAGATGGATTTTGAATATTTTGGGCATCCACATCCCATGGTCTTGGTTGAAGATCACAATGCTGCTGCTAATGAGGATCAAAATTGCATAGGATGCACAAAGCCAATATTGGGTATAGATCCAATCTACAGTTGCAATGAGTGTTCATTATTTCTCCACAAATCTTGTGCAGAACTACCCAAAGAAACTAACCACCCTGCCCACCCACAACACCCTTTGTCCCTCCTCTTTGAGCCTGACCTCACACAAAAATGCGATTCTTGCTTCGAAAATTGGGGCAATTTACTCTACTACTGTTCTCTCTGCGAGTTCAAACTTGACGTTCACTGCGCTACATTGCCAAACACCATTGAACACATCGGTCACAACCACCCTCTAACTCTCCAATTGAAGCAAGCATCGTTCTCTTGCGATGCCTGTGGCAAACCACATAATTATGCGGGCATTTCCTACCAATGCACCACATGCTACTATTGGGTGCACCACGAGTGTGTTTCATTGCCGAACAGTGTCGCACATAGCTCTCACAACCACCCTCTTACTCTGTCTAATGCTTTTCAGTTAGAATTTTCCAAGTTCAAGCTCTACTGTGATATCTGCTCTGAGGTGGTGAACCAAAAGAATTGTGTTTATAGTTGTGCAGGATGCAGATATGTTGCCCATGTTAATTGCACCAAAGAAGAAGAAATTGATGAGTATGTGTATGCCATTTTTAAAATTTGCATATCCTTAGTTTCATTGAGTTACACAATTCATGCTTTTTTATTGCATTTTTGTTCTTAACTTTTATTTTTCAGGGATGAAAAGAGTGCAAATGAAGAAATTGATGAATGTGTCAATTTCAACTTTTTCATGTTCTTATTCTTATTCCATGATTACTCAATTCATGACTTTTTTATTACATTTTCTAATTCTTAAATTCTTGGTTTCAGAGACGAAAAAAATGAAGGCGATGAACCTGAACCATCCGATCCAGTCTGGTTACCCATGGCCGATTCATCAGTAAATCTAGCAAACCATCTTTTACAACAACTCAGCCGTACAGACAACAGCAAACCAACTGCGCTCGAGCAGATCTATCACGATCACCCATTAACCCTCTTCGAGGTCTACTCTGGGAGAAACAGAGAACAAATCTCGAACGAATTAAAGAACACTGAAATGTGCAATTCATGCCTCGAACTCATCTCAGCTCCTTACTATGGTTGCTCTGAGTCCGACTGTGACTTCCTTCTCCACAAATACTGTGCTGATCTGCCAAGCAAAATACAACATCCACTTCACCCAAAACACACCCTCAATCTCCTCACTAGCTGCTGTATCTCCTGCAACGCCTGCGATACTCTCTGCAACACATTCGCTTACCAGTGCGGCGAATGCTACAACTTTAACATTGATGTCAAGTGTGCTTCGTTTCCACTCACAATCCAGCACGATGCGCATGAGCATGTCCTGGCTCTGGATAAAGACCCAGGACGTGCTCGTTGCAATGCGTGTCAAAAAGAATTTGGAGGGTATGCACTCCGATGCAGTAGCAGACACTGCAATTTCAGGGTAAGTCTATAGTACATTTTGTTTAAAAAATGTATGGTACATCGAAAATCAATGGCTCAGATTGAGCCACATCATTAAAAGTGACCTAAGAGTACTGTTGTAAGATTTGTGAGAAGGAAATGAACCCAAAACATTGGTTCTATTGTTGCGCGGATTGTGAAGTTGGTTTGCATCCCGATTGCATTTGTGGCCTTGCTGAGCACCTAAATTTCAAGTTTGAGGCTAAGAACCATAGCGATCATCCTCACCCTCTGAGTTTTGTGAGGAAGTCGAAGGACAATCCACCTCCGTGTGATAACTGCGGCAATCCATGCGATGACCTTGCCTTTCAATGCGAGGAGTGTAATTACAACCTCGACTTCAGCTGTGCATCCAGGTTTGGGTAATGTCAAGCAGTATTGGGATACGTATCAGTATCGGCAATACAGTCATATATACCATATAAGCTGAATTTTAAAACTCTGGAAATGTGTGCAAGTTTTTAAATTAATTTACAGTATGTTTTGAGTGTTTATTGTTTGTAAATTTGTTGGGATCTTTCTCCCATTTTTGGTGTTTTGAATTTGTTGTATTTTATTCTTTACTGTAAGTGCAATTTGTTGTACTTTTTATCATCATTGTAAGAGTGATTCATTGCCTTCATTGTATTGTGTGATGCAATGTATTGGTAAAAATAAATGTATTTTAATCAGTTCATATCTTTTATGTTTCCTCTTCTTTTGCAATTTCCATTTACAAGGAATTAATTTAATACTAATTATATTGACAAGTCAATCAAGTTGCAGAAGAAAAAGAGATTGAAAAAACCATATCAATTTTTTACAAATTTTCCCTCTCTGTGTACAAGTTCAAATTTGTTTTCTGTATTATGAATGTTGTTTAAAAACAGGGGTTTTAATTAGGTGGGAATGGTAAATGGATTATACATCAGAATACAATGAAACAGGTGATCACTTGATGTATATTTAGAAAATGAAATAGAATAGATTTATGAATAATCCGTGTACAATTCAATCTCAATTTAGGATGCCGCGAGGGTAGATTTCCTACCCCTATTCTCTTGAGTCATGATTTTCTAGAGTATTTTTTTTTAATTGGTCTTAAAATGATTTTTTATATGATTTTAAGGTTTGAGAGTTTGAATGTGAAATGACTGTTGTACTCTCCATTTTTGTAGAATTAAATCTTAACAATCTAGAAAAATCACTCCAAGGTTACTCTATAAAAAATCACTCAAGTGAATCTAGAATGTTCCTCTCAATTGTAATAAAATAAAAAAATTAGACTATACATTTCTCGCTTAAGAAAATCTATGAATAAACTTTAAAAATTCATAATAATACTATATTTTCCTTAAATATTTATAAGTATACTTAGGGTTGGCCATGGGGCCGATAACCCACCCAACCAGCCTAGCACAACTCAGTACTTTTCAGGTTTGGAAAAAACATTTAGCCCATAAGATCAAGTCAAATAAAGATTTTGAAGCCATTTAATTTTTAAACTGGGCTTCTTGGTCATAAGCCTTCACTTTATTGTAGCAATAAATTATCCAAAAATTGAGTTTAAGGGGAGTTACGGGCCAATCCTTTTTAGGAAACTTATTACCTGCTAGGTCCAGCCTAATTTAATGAAGTCATTTTTGCAATTTTACCCCTAGCCTAAACCCGCTACCTAGAACATACCCCCAGCAAGGCGCTACCCATCTTCATCTTTAAACTGTTCCACTCTCTTTGAACGATGCTCAGGTGACTCAGACCCTTTGTTGGCCATCATCATCCCCCGTCGCTATCAACATCACGAGCCTCAACCACCGTCTTCCTGTCATCGTCAACATCATGGGCATCAACCACCATCCTCGTCTTCTTCTCTCACCGTCGCTCACCACACACTACCATCCTCCTCCTTCGTTGCCATCACCGTCACTTAGGGCTGTTCAAAAATCCGTTCAAATCGGTAATCCGAACCGAACCAGACCGAATCATGCAGTTTGGTTCGGTTCTATTAAGAATTGGTTCGGTTTTGGATTAAGAATATGAGAACCGTAAAAACAGTTCGGTTAATGGATTTTATGAAAAAATCGCGATTCGAACCGAACTGAACCGAACCGAATTTTAAAAGATATATATATATAATATCAAATTTTATTTTTATTAATTGGCTTTTTATAATTTTAATAATATTAGGATAGTATAGATATATAATATTAAGTAATGCCTTAATATTATTAGTTTTTATCATGAGTTAAATGTAATTAGTTTGAGTAATTATTTTGTTAATATTAACAATTTATTCTTATAAATAGAAATTTTTGGAACCGTACACCAAACCGAAACCGAACCGTTTTTTCGGTTTGGTTCTGGTCCAGTGTTACAAGTGTAACGGTCTGGTTTAGTTCTCAAAATCACAAAACCATTAGGATCGGTTCGGTTCTTAGATTTTCTTAGAACCAAACCAATCCGGACCGTGTACACCCCTACTGCCACTCCTCCATCATCCATCTATTATCTTCAACACCGTCGTTGCCACCATCATCCTCCTCCATTACCGATCTATTATCTTTCATACTGATCTTCACTAGTGACTTCAAATCTGGCCAATTTCAACGCCGATCTACAATCTTCAACTTTAGAACTAAATATATTGTGTATAAAAACTAAAAAAATCAGCCTAAATAAATTCATCAGTGATAAATTTATCATTAATTATTATTGATTATCACTGATAAATTTATCAATAAATTTGTTGAATTCTTTTCTATTAATTCATCAATGTTTTGGTTAGACAGTGTTAGTGATTGTTGAATGATGATTGAATCACAAATTAATTTGATTATTGATCATGGAATGATAAAAATGATTAATTGACCATCCTACATATTTATCTCTTTACATTGACAAAAATGATAAATTTATCACTATATTAATATTAAAATTCCATCACAGCAACAACCACATATCGAACAAAATCAGTGATAAATTTATCACTGTATTAATATCAAAATTCTAGCACAGCAACAGTTCACAACATATTGAACAAATTAGCTTTCAGTGATAAATTTATCACTGAAACTATAACTAAAAATATATAACGCTGTAAATATATATACAATAATCTCCAACAAACACACAACAATCTCCATATTGTGATTAACAAATAATTGAAGAAAAAAATCACACAAACAATCTCCACATTCATTCAGAACAATATATAAACTCAACGTTGAATATAGCAGATCGATGATGGAAAAGAATGATGATGACAACGACAGTAATGGAAATGATGGAAGAGGCTCGTGTAAGGAGAGCGACGACGACAGTTGTCACGACCCAAACCCGCCCCTATGGGTTTAGTATCGTAACCGGCCAGTAACCCTTAGATTACCAAAGACCTCTTGACAGATTAACATAAAGTTAGGAGCTGCGGAAACAAATATACATAATATACGTAGTCCATTGAGTTGTGAAGACATACATGAGACGCATAATTTAAAACTTTTATAAATTTATGAGTGATGTTGAGAGACAACCATTACATATCACCCTTGGTAGCATAATGTCAGAAATCTTGTTCAAAACTTAACAAACAAACAAACTCTAACATGATTACAAAAACAACCACAAATCTCGGCTTCATTCGGAACCTCCTCGGGAGACACAAAGGTTGGCTGACAAAAACAGAACATAGGCCATCAACTCTGGGCCTGGTCACGTGTCTATTCACTTACATACATAATATAAATAGTGAGCTAAAGCCCAGTGAATAATAACAGAATAAAGACTTTAATGAATGATGCCCATAACATATTTCAAACCTCATAGCAAATCAGAATCATATTCAGATGACAGAAACAAAATCATGTTCTTATCCATATTCAAATCATGTGTGGTACATTCTTTAGCATAATCATGTCTCTTTGGTCAAGCCTATCAAGTTCCATAAAGGAACCTCCGGTACCGGGTAACATATCTCATACATCGGCCACGGTATTGTTTCCCCCGGGCAAGGGCCTGGACCACAATATTATCCCCCGGGCTAGGGCCTCATGACCATAAGCCACAGTATTATGTTCCTTGGGCAAGGGTCTCTGCTAAGGATACCACAATTACGTTTCAAAGAAAATTGGACAATCATTCATTCATACAAAACATAGCATTTCAGAAAACTGATCATTTCATATCATCAAAAAATAATTAAAGTTAAGCATGACTTTACAAAGTTATTACTCACAGATAATTGGTAGCTCCAATTAGATGGCAAAGTGGGCAATTCACCTTTCCTGAGGTGCGTGACCTACATAACATGGCAGATTCATACATTGAATCTCAAGCTCGATTGCACATAGCTTAATTCGTTTGTTCTTAATGTGTTTCTAGCCTTTAATCTTCATTGTGGAGTCTTAATCATGGCCTAGGAATGCCTAGGATGGAATGAGGATGCAAAAATGCACTTAAAAATATTTTTCAAAACTTACTGAAAACAGGGATCTCGCTCGAGCGTAGCTTTCCTCGCTCGAGCGGACATGCAAAATGTGAAGGTTCGCTCAAGCATGACTTACCTCGCTAGAGCGGACTGTAAACTTTGGAAAAAGTACTGGTTATATGTTTTTCACGCTCGACAAACGCTCGATCCCCACTCGAGCGTGAGACTCAGACCCTCGCTCGAGCGTGCTGCAAAACATATGAACTTCTGGGTACATGCATTTCATGCTCAAGCATACCTTAGGTCGCTCGAGCAAAAGTGCACGCACTCAGAGTGCTCGCTCGAGCGTGAATGCAAAATCTGGAATTTTCAGATTTGATCTGCAAGCTTCAAACCCAAGCCAAACACTTCAAAACTCAATATTTTGGGCCCAAAATTTTGGAAAACATTTAGAAACTCACAAAATATCATGACTTGAAGATCATTTCATGAAATCATGGCCCAAGGGCATGCCAATTGTACAAAATTTCAACTTAAACCTTATGAATGTTCAAGAACATAACATGCATGAATTCTCTTGTACTCACTCACTTCAAAACATGATCAAATTTGGAAAATTGATAGAAAACATGATGAATTCCCAAAATGTAAGTGAGATGAACACATGCATGAAAGAATCCTTTGAAATTATGCTCAATTTGTGAAGAAATGAACATGCATATAAGAATTCTCATAAAATTAACCTCAAACTCCATGATATGGACATGCATGCATGAATTGACTTAGCTTCCTTAAATTCTAGCCCAAAACCCTCATGAATTCACCTATTTCACAATTAAAATGGTGGATTCCTACCTTAAGTCTTGAATTCACAAGTGTGGTGGCTTAGTCCTCCAAGCCCTCTTCAATTTCTTCTAGATCTCAAGCAATTCTCTCGGTTTCAGTTCAATTTCTCTCCTCTCCCTCTCCCTCTCCCTCACGTTTGTTCAAGAATGAGGAAAAACAAGAGTGTCAAAACATGTAATAAGGTGTAGAAGTGGTCTTGCATAAGCCCACTTAGTGGCATTTAAGTAATTGATCTAAATTAAGCTAAGTATTATTAATTAATCTAATTTTAATCGTTCTAAACTGAATTTTAATTAAACCTATCATAAAATCCTGTAAATCCTAATTAACATATAAATCACATCAATTTCTGAATCGGATGCCGATAAGGCCTTCAATTCGCAACCGAAAGAAAACATGAACAGATCTTTTCCACGTTAAACAGATATAGACACAAATAATGTAACACACATATGCAATTTAATTTAGAATTTCTCCTTAATTACTGATTAGGCATAATTAATCATGGATTAACGTTAATCAGGGATTGGGGTTGTTACAACAGTGGTTGAAGCAAACGACGTTGAAGGCAACGGAGAACGACGATGGTTGGCGTTGAAGGCGACGGAAGACAGTGGTAGTTGAGGCGAGTGGCATTGAAGGTGATGGTTGAAGTGAGCAGCGTTGAAGGCAACAGAGGAGAACGTGTGTCGATTGGAGAAATCATTAGAGGAAGAGAAAGAGAGAGAGAGAGAGTGTGTGAGAGAGAAAACAACGAACAGGGGCAAAACAGAGCAGGGATAAAACGGAAAGAAAAAAAGAGCCCCAGGACTTATTAGTGCATAAAATTAAACTTCAGAACTAAAACAGGAATAACTCTTGAAAGCAGGACCGGCTAGTTAAAAAGCCATTGAGTTTAATCGGACGGAGACTGAAATCAATATTACACATAGCTTGACACAAAGAGTTTTAGCCTAGTCCTACACGGCCGGCCCATTTATAAAATTTTAATTTTAATTTTTATATTATTTAATAGCCCTTCAATACCACACCAAAAAAATATATAGTTCATATTTGTTAAGTGGACGGATTTGAAATTTGAACAATTCTTTAAAACTATGCCTAGATAGCTAAATTCAACCTGATGGCGGGCCAAACTAAACTTAAAATCACATATATGCTCTTACGCAAGTCTAGGCAAAACCCGACCTGGCCCTGTGTTCCTCCACTCCTAGGTGTATGTATAACCAATTTTTATATTTAAATGACCAGCACAGACAGGCGGAAAACACTAATAAGTTAATAGAGTAATGGTAGGGACCTAAATGTTTTACATGTTCTATCAAATATCTCATATGGGTGTAGGACTTACACTTATGTGAAACATTTGATAGAACATTTGGTAAAATATTTGGAATTCCTAATATTTTTTAAGTCAATATTCTCACGTGGTGAGTTGTCATTGAAAATTTCATCATAGAATAATAGTTCTTGATAGAATTTTTAAATAAAAAATTATACACAAGTTCACTTTTTAAATCCAATGATGTATCAAGAAAATAATTAGATGTTTAGTTGATAATCAATCATCTTTTTGACATATTACTAAATTTAAAAAATTAGTCCAATTTTTGAACCCGAATAAAAATACTCTTTTTAAATAGAAGCTCGACAAAAAGTGATATTCTCAAACAAGACGTTAATTAATCTTCTTGGCAATTTCTCCACCATTAACAAAAATGAATATTTCAACTTAAAGAAGAGATAAGAAAATAAAATACCCAGAAGTTCCATAATAATATATAAATACAGAAAAATAGTGCCATCAACGTCATTTACTTCAATCAAAGGACCATTTCAAACAATAATAATATAAACTAGAAATATTATAACCAAAATCTTGAGAAACAAGTAAAACAAGAAAAGTAACAAGTACGTATCTAATACTGATGGTGGGAAAGGTATATAACAGATGCGCAAAGCTGTAAAATGAACCAAGCTAATCCAGCTGGACTTATTTTTTTGATTCGTTAAAAGTTCGTTTGAGATCAATTTGTTATGTAAATAAATCAAACTTAAATCTATTTTGAAACTCAATCAATTTTCAAGTCAAATTTGAACAATTTATTACTCAACTCGACTCGATTTGTTTACGGCCCTAAACTCATGGGCGTGAATGAGGGTCGAACTTATGACTCCTACTGCAATTCAGCAGACGCAATCCTGTGCAATTTTCGTAGTTGAGAAACTGCAAGGTAACTAAGAACAGAAAAAGACGAACATTAACAACTAGATAATATTTGAATTTTCCGGCTCCTTGGCTTTGAAATCAAAAATACAATTGACCACGGCTATAAAAAGTCGATCAATGGACGGCATGGCCTGTGTATGGTTGGATTAGAATTTAGGAATTCAAACTACTCTGTTCAATGGAAGGAGAGTACATGGAAGTTTCTACTTGGTTCTGGTCATAATAACCTATTTCTTCCAAGAAAGAAATTGCCTAGTAAAATACCTACCAACACATATTCGCATACATATATATATTATATATACATATAACAACTTGCTTATTTTTTACAGAATATATATTCTATTTATACCACCAGAAATCATTTCACATCCATCATCAACTTCTAGTTGCATTAAATAATCTTCAAGCATGTTTGTTATGAAATTCCACAAATTCTTGTGTTTTTCTAGAGTTGTTAATCTCTTAGCGATAGCAACTCTCCTAAGTGGTTTAATTATTCAAGTGGAATGCTTGAATTTCAATTTTCCAAACTTCCCCAGCGAAGATGATTTAATTATGACAACCAATGCGAGTATATTTGATGGTGCCATTCAAGTGACAAAAGAAGCTCGCGGAATAAGTATTACAGACTTGTCCGGAAGGGTATGGTATAAGAAACAGTTCAAACTATGGAGCAGAAAGAAGAACATCACAGCATCGTTCAATTCGACGTTCGTTCTCAATATCTCTCCCCAGAGTGGTCCTGTTGGTGAAGGACTGGCATTCATATTGACCACGGAAAGTGGACGTAGCTCTATCCCACAAAACAGCCAGGGAAAATGGCTCGGAATTGCAAATGCAACCACAAATGGTTCAACAACAAAGGACATAGTTGCTGTTGAATTCGACACAAAGAAGAGCTACCCAGATGATTTCGATGATAACCATGTTGGTATTGATGTAAACAGTATTAACTCCATTAAGCAAGTTTCTTTAAATGACCATAATGTTAATATTTCAAGCGCACAAGATGTCACCGTCAACATTCAATACAATGGAACATCGCTTTTTGTATTCATGACAAATGAAACGGTAGGCAGCCAGTATAATCCAATACTTTCAATGCCTCTTAACCTCTCTGAGTTTCTTCCGGAGGATGTTTTCGTGGGGTTCTCGGCTTCCACCGGGAAAAACACCGCGCAGCTCAACTGCGTAAAGTCTTGGCAGTTCGACAGTACAGAAATAGACGATGCAGCTGACCAGTTGTGGGTTTGGATCGTGATTGCGGTGATTTTGGTTTCTTTGATATGCGGATTCTCACTTTTATGTTATTTGAGAATGAAGTACAGAGGGCAGCAAGTACGCGATGATGATCGGAGGGACGTGGAGCAACAGATTCAGAGTTCAGCAACGGCCCCTATGAAGTTCCGGCTGAAGGAACTTAAACATGCTACAGGGAATTTCAACCCCAAAAACGAACTAGGGAGAGGAGGATGCGGGATTGTCTATAAAGGATTGTTAGACAGTAAAGAGGTAGCTGTGAAACGATTTTCCAAGGATTCGAGTCAAGGGAAGCAAGATTTCGTAGCTGAAATCACCACAATCGGCAATCTCCATCACAAGAACATTGTGAAATTAATCGGTTGGTGCTACGAATGCAACGAGCTCCTTCTCATATACGAGTTCATGCCAAATAGGAGCTTAGAAAAGCTCATATTTCGCAACAAAAGTCAAGATCCCGAGGACTCCACCTTGAGTTGGGAGATGAGGCACGGGATAATTTGCGGTGTGACACAAGCATTAGATTACATTCATAATGGGTGTGCAAAGAGGGTACTTCACCGCGACATCAAAGCCAGCAACATAATGTTAGACTCCGAGTTCAACGCTTGTTTGGGAGATTTCGGACTAGCTAGAACCTTTCAAGTGGGTGAAATCACTCACCACTCGACGAAAGAGGTAGCAGGAACACCGGGTTATATGGCACCAGAGAGTTTTCTTACGGGTAGGGCTACCGTTCAAACAGACGTCTACGCCTTTGGTGTTCTGTTACTTGAAGTTGCCTGTGGAAGAAAGCCCGGAAATCAAAATGATCAGAATAACTATAGCAATGGCATCGTGGGTTGGGTATGGGAGCTTTATAAGTCAGAGAGGATCATTGATGCTATAGATACCAGACTGAGTGGGGACTTTGACGAGGAGCAAGCAGAGTGTGTGCTCAAGCTGGCATTAGCCTGTTGCCATCCAAACCCGCACCAAAGGCCTACCACGAGAACTGTCCTCCAGGCTCTCACAGGCGAGGCAGCTCCACCACCTATCCCAAAGGAGAAACCGGCTTTCATGTGGCCACCCATGGATCCATCATTCAAAGAAGATTTGAATAATTGCTCTCTTGAAATAGGTGAAATTACACCAATTACTGTACAGAATGGTAGATAATTGATGCCACAGCAACATGTCCATCCACCGGTGTGTTTATATACATATGTAAATCTCGAGGCCCTAAACTTTTAGAGAGGGTCTGTAAGTAGCTATTAGGAGCTTTGGTTAATCTTTTGTATTTGTTCTTCAGTCTAGTGCCATGTTTAAGTCTACTACTGCTCATTCAAGTTCTTTAATCAAGCCCTATGAGGATTTGTATAGATGGCCTTATTCAACATTTCAGGCCTTGTCATGAAGTGATGCTGTCTCAACAACTTTTTGCGTTTCTCTAAGTTGTTAGTCTCTTAGTGATAGCAACTAACTGGGAGATTTCAATGTTAATCGAGTGGAATGTTAACTATCTATAAGGCCATCTCCAACGGTTCATCAGAATCATTACTAAATTTGAATTTAGTGCAAAATGACACCTTTTTTTATTCAACGGCTTATCAAAATGATATCAAATTGAGGACGCTCCAAAATTTTCACCAAACTGAGGAGCTGGGGCAAATTTCACCATTTTACTGTGCATGTACATTGGTAGTAGGGCCCACCGGACGTCCAACTGGTCGTCCCCCCGATCATCTGGATTACACAGAAAATGAAGAGCAGTAGCCATGGTTTGGACTGCAAACTGGCTTGAAAAGTTGGTTGCTTTTTGTGGTACCAAAACGAAATTCCTTACCAACATTAATTCATGGATAGCAGAGACAAATGCATTGCATGTAGATTTAAATTTGTATCAAAATTAGTCGTTCATTTAGCAGGTGCAACTCCAATAAGGTTACCGTTGGTTTTGCAAAGGATTTGACAAAGCTACCGTTGTTGTGGTTTATAAAATAAGACTCTACCAGTTATTTAATTTCACAATATCATTGCAATTTTTATTTTATTTGTGCTCTGGTTAACTTCAATCTTCACTTTTTATTTCATTTGTCTTCTCATTGTGTGAGCTTCAGTGTATATGATTTCTTCAATTTTTCACATTTTTTTCCCCTTCTTTTCTTCTTTCTTTTACAATATATTTCACTGTGTGTGTGTTGGATGTTGTATCCTATTAAATTTTCTTAAAACTATGGAAGATTTTGAAATATTTGAGAAATCACAAAATTTAGAGCAAAACGTTGATATTAATTTTGGATCTCTAACTTTTCGTGTTTCTCGTGGTAAAGCGTTCACCATTATGGAAGATGAAACTTTATGTAGATCTTGGTTGGCCGTCTCTCAATATCCCATTACTGGTAATAGTCAGCCCATGGTAATATTCTGAGAAAGAGTACTCTTTTATTTTAATTCACAATTGAGTGGTGAATCAAATCGAAACCGTATTTCTTTATCTCACCATTGGTTTGTCATGTGAAAGGCAATTAATAAATTCTGTGATTTTCTTAGGCAAAAAAGTGGAACAACTGAGGCAGACATGGTAATTTTTATTTCTGTTATTAAATATCAATTTTTTTAATGGTCAGTCTATTTGTTATCGAAATGTTTACAAATTTCATTTTTTTAGGTAGCTGAAGCTAAGCACATGTATCATGCAATACAAAAAAAAATACTTCACATTTGATACAAGTTGGGATATTTTGCGCCGAAGTTATAAGTTAGATAAAATTAGAACACAACCCAAAAAAGCCACGCAACAAGCATATCCATTTTCGAATTCAGCAACTAAAGGTGAACCTTTTCAACCCAACAACAATATTGCGGTGGACCAACAACTGACTAATACATCAACACGACCAATTGGTACTAAAGCTGCGAAAGAGAAGTTGAAGAATCAAGCAATTCACGATATTAGATTTGATGAAATGGCTGCCAACCAATCTAAATTATTGAAGTATTGCCAACTATCTCCGCTAGAACTGTGAAGCGAGATGAACAAAAGGCAATAGACCATAAACAAAAGGCTGCAGAGCGTCGAAGAAGGGCCAAGGATAGAGATTAGCAACTAAAAATATTATCTATGATGAATGAAAAAGAACAACGAAATGAGGATCATAAAATAATATCAATAAACATGGAAAATTTAAATCCTATGTGAAGGGCCCATTATAATGAGCTTCAACGACAAATCTTATTTTAATCAACAAATAGATTTCCTTAACTGTTTCATGAAGACCATGATTTCTATTCAATTTCTTGCCGTGTATTTCTACATTGCATTTTAATCTGTTTTCTATAGTTAAATCTATTTTGATTATATATATATTGATAGTGGGTTCAAAATTTGAAAAATAACATGTGATTGATTTGTTATGAGTACCAAGTGTATTGGTTTTTTTATTTGTATCTGTCAAATTAGTATGAAGAGCTCAACATCTAAAGTCTGACAATTGTAAAAAATTATGAACAGCTACCTCTCTCATGATTGAGCTCACAAATCATTTTTATTTTGAGCCGTGCTTCGGACCCTAGTAGAGGTCGCACCCCCAGTGACGTGGCAACATGGAATTGGCAGAAAACATAAAATAAAAAAATAATAAAATAATAATTTTTTTTTTAGACCAATCACACGCGACCCCAGTACCCCACTGGGGGTCCGAAGCTTTTTCCTTTTATTTTTTAAAAACAAAAACAATAATAAAAACACACCTACTCCAAATCATTTTTAAAAACAAAAATGCTACAAACACACAAATCATGCTCACAAATCATTTTTGAAGGATTCAACTGTAAATCTATCATTTGTGTGGGGTACAATTTAGGATCGAACTCCAAATCATTTTTTATCTAATATCTTTTTATATCAGATTTTTGAATGAAATTATTATTGAAGGCAAAAAAAATGAAAAAGATTTAATGGAGAGAAAAAGAAATGGAAAACGAATTGAGGAACAGAAATAGAGGGAAAAAAAATTCATTTTTCCTGTCTAGTCGACTGGCCGATCATCCCCCCAAACATCCAGTGTGTTTTGATGAAAGCCGTTGGAGTGACTGATATCAAATTGCAGAACACGCTTTTTTTTTTTTACTCAAATTTGATGAAAATTCTGGTGAACCATTGGAGATACCCTAACATTTCCCTAAAAGATAGCAAAACAGAGTCTTATTATCGCAAAAGCAAAATAGCTTTTGGTGCCATTCAAGTGACAGGCAATGCCCGTGGGGCTTCTATGCAAGAACCACAGCTCGTTTCAAAATATACTGAGAAAATCAGGCAAATTTGTCAGATCACAGCTTGTTTCTGCAGCAATATGCAAGAACCACCCGACACGTCAACCCAGTTCTAATAGTCTTCAAGTATTGCAATACAAAATCACCAACTAACAAGTAAAATCAAGTGCTAAATGCCAGACTCACAAAAGGCGGCCAAAAAAAATGCATTGTTCATAAAATATTTTACTCAAAATTTCATTATACTAATTAGAAGGATAACAATAATTCACTTTGCAGAGTTATTTTTCTTTCAAATGGCGAATATATTTAGAATCCCCGTATGCATGTAATACATTTCTTTGAATGGGCATGTGATAACAAATCTAGATGAAGTACTTCACTTACACCTCTTTTCTCCAACAGAAACCCAAGTGAAACAAGACACGGACTTAGGCATAGTCAGTTTGTACGGTCAAGTCATGTACGCCCAAATCATGGTACAAGCCATGCACATATTGGAGTATCGGGCGCTCGTCCATTCCCTTCTTTACCTGTCAATGTTGACCACAAAAACACCAGCACACAAAATGCTAATTAGAGAATACAATAGGAAACGAAGGGATTCATTCAGTTAGAAGAATACAAGGCCATTTAGTGGATCAATAAAAATTATATACAAAAATAACTGATCAGTAATATTACCTGTAGTGTGAGTGATCCAACAACACGACCCGGCACCAGCTCCCAAAAACGTGCTTGAGAAACTTCTGAAACATCTTCCCGAGACATTACCTAATCAAACTAATATTAGCATCTTCGATAACCCATCAACCAAAAACTGCACTCGAAATTAAAAAAATCTAAATTTTTATACAAAAGAGATGTTATCACCTGTCTCCAGCATTTACTCAATGCTGAGGATGGAATACTAGGTGGTGCCATTTGGAGTAGGACGCCACCAGTTGCTCTAAACAGTGGCATGACGAGCATAAAAACTGTGACGGAAACCAGTCCCAAACATAAAACTTCAGCATTTTTAACCCTGAAATACAAGAAACATAAAATATAAGTGAACATGAGCAAAAAGAAAAAGAGGCATGAAAAGAGGTAGAGAGGTGCGGGTTAAAAAGGGATTACCCAAGGGTCAAAAGCCAAGATGCCAAGATCAAACCTGCACTGTGAAACAATTGGCATACCCCGAATTAAGATGGATCTATAAGCATGTATACATGTATATAAATATATATACATATAAGGGGGAAAGGATCCAAGAATACAAACTGCTGGAAATTTGTGTTAATAATAAGATAGTGGCATGTATATAATATGATAGTGGTGTTGGTGATAGATAATGGCATGTATAGAATATGTGATAGTGGTGTTGGTGGTAGATAGTGGCATGTATATAAGTAAGAATTTATGTATTTATTGATTGTTGTTGTATATTGATATTCTATTACAATGATTCATGATGTATTTATTGATTGTTGTTGTATATTGATATTCTATTACAATGAGGTTTAGTGGAGTAGGTGAGGTGGTAGTGGTGTAGTGGGTTAGGTTTAGTGGAGTAGGTGAGGTGTAGTGGGTTAGGTTTAGTGGAGTAGGTTTAAGTGGGTGAAGTAGGTGATAGGTTTTAACAATATAATATGTTAGTGGTAGATAGTGGTAATATATAATATGTAAGTGGCATATAATGGGTTATAATGATGTTTGTAATATCTCCTATATAAGGAGTGTCATTTGGTCTTGTAAGATAAGAAATTTTGAATATAACATAAATATATTCCTTCTTCCTCATATTTATCAGAGTTCTTCTTCCTCATATTTTCTAAGTTGGTATCAGAGCAACAAAAAACACAGCAGCCCTAAAACCATCATAGCCATGTCGGAAGTCACGTCCGAAACCACTTCAACCCCTGCCGCTGCCATTCCGGTGAAAACGTCCAACTCTCACTCTGTCCAAATCACCACCATCCGCCTAAATGGTGATAATTTTCTCCGCTGGTCACAATCTGTCCGGATGTATATCCGTGGGCAAGGAAAGATCGGTTACATCACTGGTGACAAGAAGGCTCCTGCGGTTAATGATCCGCTGTTCGACAATTGGGACGCTGAAAACTCCATGGTTATGACATGGTTGGTCAATTCCACGGAGGAGGATATAAGCTCTAATTACATGTGCTATACTACTGCACAAGAATTGTGGGATAATGTTAGTCAGATATATTCTGACCTAGGAAATCAATCTCAAGTTTTCGAATTAACTTTGAAGTTGGGAGAGATTCGTCAAGGAGATGATTCCGTCACCAAATATTTCAATTCGTTGAAAAGGTTGTGGCAGGATCTTGACATCTTCAACACATACGAATGGAAATCAGTTGACGACTGCAACCACCACAAGAAAACTGTAGAAGACAGCCGTATTTACAAGTTTCTGTATAGGTGGTTCACCAAACTTCTGAATCTTTTGACTCTTGATGAAGCCTCTTCTTTTATATTTGAATAAAGTATGGGTGGTTCAAAAAACTTCTGAATCTTTTGACTCTTGATCAAGCCTCTTCTTATTTATTTGAATAAAGTATAGGTGGTTGTGGGAGCCGAATTATATCAGATCCATGGAGAAGGATAAGCGTGTCCGGTCCGAAACGTAACCTCTATTCGGCACATACCCCAATCAATCAAAGAGCCGAATAGAATAACCAATACCTCAGCCAGTAGAACAGATGCCGAGTAGAGGTACATGTAACGGAACAAGGATGGGCCCAGCCTAAAGGTCCAAAGAGAATACTATAAATACAAGATTTTCAGTTCTAGAAAGGTATGTGAGAACCAATATATTTAACTTAGAATACAAGTAATCTTGAGGGTGGAGACTGACTTGTCCGTCGGAGTGCTAATTCCGGCACCCCCGACCGGAGTGTTTATCCCTTTTCAGGTGGCTAGCAGTGGATCACGAGCGTCCCCCAGGATCTGAAGAATATTTTCAAACCACTTCTCCACAATTGACGCCGTCTGTGGGAATACTCAAATACATCCATGGCGGGCGTAACGGAGGACCCTCCAATAGTCACTGAAGAAACCACGCAAAGAGATGACCTCACTCCAACAAACATGCTTGGACCGGAGACTATCGCCGCAAGACATGCCTTGAACTTCGCCTCACCCTCGACTTCGGAGCACGAGACAATGCAGGCGATCATGGAACAAGCAAAGCAAAATGAACAGAGGTTGGAGAACATGATCGCTGAGAACGAACGACTTCGTGAAGATCTGGCCTTGGAAATGGCGAAGTCCAAACAGGTTGTACGCCTAAATTCGGAACGATCTCCGAAGGCAGGTGGTCAACGACCTCGAGCTCGACAAGACGACACTAATAGCGACTCCGATTCGTTATCCCCGGAGCCCAGGAAGAAGGGGCGACCTGAGCCCACCAGTTCTTCTGAAGAAAGTCCCCATATAAGGCACAAGCGAAGAAGGAACAACTCGGACGAAGATCAACACGATCGCTTCATACGACGGATTGCAAAGGCAGTGCTACCCAAGAAATTTAAAGCACCGTCATTCACCTTGTACGACCGCAAATCAAACCCCACCAACCACATCCGCCACTACAAGCAAGCCATGACATTGCATGCAGACGACGAGGCCCTCATGTGCCGAATATTTTCCAGCAATTTGGGACCATTGGCTGTCAGGTGGTATTATAAACTGGAGTCGGCTTCGATCAAAACCTTCCACCAACTACAGAAATCCTTCAGGGCCAGATTCATCACCAACGAGGTCTAGCCGAAACAAGCAGACTCTCTCTGGGCAATGCAAATCCTGCCAGGAGAAACACTAAGAGCATATTCGACGCGATATTGGGAATGCTTTAATCTTGTTGACGACGCTTGCAACGACTCCATGGCCATCACTGCCTTCAAAATGGGATTACATCCAAATAGTGCCCTCCGCAGTTCCTTGACTAGAAGACCCCCCAAAACGGTCTGGGGGTTGATGAAGAAAGTAGAGGAATACTGCAAAGTGGAAGATGACACCTTGCGGGTTAAAGCCGGACACATGGCCAACAAAACGGCCCCTCCTGAAATTGCTCAGCCAATAAGTTTCATACCACCTCAGAGCCCTGAACCACGACAGCGGGCTAAACGAGACAAGAGACGGGATTCTCGCCGATCAAGCGATCAATGCTCACACCAGGCAAATGGACAACTGCAAGTTGATAGTAGGTGCACAAAGCGCGCCAACAAGAAATATACGGAGCTGTTAGAGCCAATCAGCTCGGTTATGTCCAAAATCCAACATCTTTCGTTCTTCAAATGGTCATCCAAAATGGTGGGACCTCCTGACACGAGAAGGTGGGACAGGCGATGTGAATATCACAAAGATCACGGTCATGATGCGGACAGTTGCTATGTGCTGGAAATTGTGTTCATGCATATAATATGATAGTGGTGTTGGTGGTAGATAGTGGCATGTATAGAATATGATAGTGGTGTTGGTGGTAGATAGTGGCATGTATAGAATATGATAGTGGTGTTGGTGGTAGATAGTGGCATGTATAGAATATGATAGTGGTGTTGGTGGTAGATAGTGGCATGTATAGAATATGATAGTGGTGTTGGTGGTAGATAGTGGCATGTATAGAATATGATAGTGGTGTTGGTGGTAGATAGTGGCATGTATAGAATATGATAGTGGTGTTGGTGGTAGATAGTGGCATGTATAGAATATGATAGTGGTGTTGGTGGTAGATAGTGGCATGTATAGAATATGATAGTGGTGTTGGTGGTAGATAGTGGCATGTATAGAATATGATAGTGGTGTTGGTGGTAGATAGTGGCATGTATAGAATATGATAGTGGTGTTGGTGGTAGATAGTGGCATGTATAGAATATGATAGTGGTGTTGGTGGTAGATAGTGGCATGTATAGAATATGATAGTGGTGTTGGTGGTAGATAGTGGCATGTATAGAATATGATAGTGGTGTTGGTGGTAGATAGTGGCATGTATAGAATATGATAGTGGTGTTGGTGGTAGATAGTGGCATGTATAGAATATGATAGTGGTGTTGGTGGTAGATAGTGGCATGTATAGAATATGATAGTGGTGTTGGTGGTAGATAGTGGCATGTATAGAATATGATAGTGGTGTTGGTGGTAGATAGTGGCATGTATAGAATATGATAGTGGTGTTGGTGGTAGATAGTGGCATGTATAGAATATGATAGTGGTGTTGGTGGTAGATAGTGGCATGTATAGAATATGATAGTGGTGTTGGTGGTAGATAGTGGCATGTATAGAATATGATAGTGGTGTTGGTGGTAGATAGTGGCATGTATAGAATATGATAGTGGTGTTGGTGGTAGATAGTGGGTCCCTCAGGAGTCTGAAAGTAGCATACACCCTACTTGGCAAGAAAGATCCCTTTGGAAGGCAACCGGGTCTACCAAGCTTGCACCAACAGAAGCAAAGATTGACTCTCGGAAGTTCGAATGGAAACAAGGTTGTCCCTCAGAAGTCTAAGGTTGTCTCTCACGAGTCCGAATAGTAGCACACACCCTACTTCGACAAGAACGATCCCTTTGAAAGGTAATCGAGTCTACCAAGCTTGTATCAACAAAAGTAAAGATTGTTTCTCGAAAGTTCAAGCAGAAATAAGGCTGTCCCTCAAAAGTCCGAGTAGAAGCAAGGCTGTCCCTTGGAAGTCTGAGTGGATGCACACTTCTACTTTGGCAGCTAATGGAAGAATCGTGGCTTTCCTACCGCTAATGAAGCCGATTCAGGTCCCTTCAACAAAGAGCAGATTGATCAACTCTTAAAGCTGATAAAATCCAACTCCTCATTCGGTACTCCTAGTGTTTTGTTGGCACAAACAGGTAGAAATCCTAAAGCCTTCTCTTGCCTAAACTTCTCTCCGTGGATCATAGATTCCGGTGCCTCCGATCACATGACTAGTTTTTCCCATTTATTTAGTACCTATTTCCATTGTTCTGGTCATGACAAAATCAGAATAGCCGATGGTAGTTTTTCACCTATTGCAGGAAAAGGATTTATTAAACTAACTGAGAAAATTAATCTCAATGCTGTTCTTCACGTCCCCAACTTAGCCTGTAACCTTTTGTCTGTCAGTAAACTATTTAAGAATTCTAATTGTCGTGTTACATTTTTTGAATCCCATTGTGAATTTCAGGACCAGAACTCGGAGATGATGATTGGGCGTGCTAGGATGCTTGAAGGTCTTTACTATTTTGATGAAGTACCTGTTAGTAATAAAAAAGCTCAGAGCTTTAATAATAATAGTTCAATCTCTGTTCGAGAAAAAATAATGCTATGGCACTATAGGCTAGGACATCCTAGTTTTCTTTATCTGAAACATTTATTTCCAGAATTATTTAAAGGGATTGATTGTTCTTCTTTTCATTGTGAAAGTTGCATTTTTGCAAAATTTCATCGCTCTACTTATTTGCCAAAACCTTACCAGGCTTCCAAACCTTTTTATTTGATTCATAGTGATGTTTGGGGCCCTTCTAAAATCACTACTCTGTCTGGTAAAAGATGGTTTGTTACATTTATTGATGACCATACCCGCTTATGTTGGATTTATTTGATGAATAAAAAATCTAACGTGAAAAATTTATTCACCAATTTTTACAATATGATTGAAAACCAATTTCAAACAAAAATTGGTATTTTACATTCTGATAATGGAACATAATATTTCAATGAGCAGTTGGGTGAGTTTTTGGAAAAAAAGGGGATTCTTCATCAATCTACATATCGGGATACCCCTCAACAAAATGGCATTGCAGAACGAAAAAATAAACATCTACTTGAAGTAGCACGTGCTATAATGTTTTACATGCATGCTCCTAAATATTTATGGGGGTGACGCAATTTTAACAGCCTCTTATTTGATAAACAGGATGCCTACAAAGGTGTTAACATACAAAACACCTTTTGATTGTCTCAAAACTTTTTTTCCTGACATGAGGTTGTTTTCTGATTTACCCACCAAAGTTTTTGGATGTACTGCCTATGTTTATGTTCCCAGTCAATTTCGTTCAAAGCTTGACCCCCGTGCTATAAAATGTGTTTTTTTGGGTTATTCCTCAAACAAAAAGGGGTATAAGTGTTTCGATCCTCAAACCAAGAAATTTCATGTGAGTATGGATGTGTCATTTGTGGAAACAAAATCCTATTTCCCCAACACTTCTCTTCAGGGGGAGACAAGTGGAGTAGAAGACCGTTTTTGGGATATTTCTATCCCGCTCCCCAATGTCATTTATCCTACACAAAAACCACATCGGTCTAATAATGATCACTTAGGAGAACCAAGTTCTATGGTGCCTAGTCAAGAAGATTCTTGTTCAGGGGGAGAAGTACTACAAATGATCTAAATCCTGAGCTTCAGGTTTATACTAGGAAGCGATTTCATCTGAGGAATAATGACCCGAATGTCCATCCTAATGACCCGAATGTCCACCCGAGTTCTGGCATCGAAATTTTAGGTAATCCTATTCCTTCTATTTCCGACCTTGATGTTCCTATAGCAATTAGGAAACGTGTCCGAAATTGCATTAAACATCCTATTGCAAATTACCTCTCCTATATAATATGATAGTGGTGTTGGTGGTAGATAGTGGCATGTATATAATATGATAGTGGTGTTGGTGGTAGATAGTGGCATGTATATAATATGATAGTGGTGTTGGTGGTAGATAGTGGCATGTATATAATATGATAGTGGTGTTGGTGGTAGATAGTGGCATGTATATAATATGATAGTGGTGTTGGTGGTAGATAGTGGCATGTATATAATATGATAGTGGTGTTGGTGGTAGATAGTGGCATGTATATAATATGATAGTGGTGTTGGTGGTAGATAGTGGCATGTATATAATATGATAGTGGTGTTGGTGGTAGATAGTGGCATGTATATAATATGATAGTGGTGTTGGTGGTAGATAGTGGCATGTATATAATATGATAGTGGTGTTGGTGGTAGATAGTGGCATGTATATAATATGATAGTGGTGTTGGTGGTAGATAGTGGCATGTATATAATATGATAGTGGTGTTGGTGGTAGATAGTGGCATGTATATAATATGATAGTGGTGTTGGTGGTAGATAGTGGCATGTATATAATATGATAGTGGTGTTGGTGGTAGATAGTGGCATGTATATAATATGATAGTGGTGTTGGTGGTAGATAGTGGCATGTATATAATATGATAGTGGTGTTGGTGGTAGATAGTGGCATGTATATAATATGATAGTGGTGTTGGTGGTAGATAGTGGCATGTATATAATATGATAGTGGTGTTGGTGGTAGATAGTGGCATGTATATAATATGATAGTGGTGTTGGTGGTAGATAGTGGCATGTATATAATATGATAGTGGTGTTGGTGGTAGATAGTGGCATGTATATAATATGATAGTGGTGTTGGTGGTAGATAGTGGCATGTATATAATATGATAGTGGTGTTGGTGGTAGATAGTGGCATGTATATAATATGATAGTGGTGTTGGTGGTAGATAGTGGCATGTATATAATATGATAGTGGTGTTGGTGGTAGATAGTGGCATGTATATAATATGATAGTGGTGTTGGTGGTAGATAGTGGCATGTATATAATATGATAGTGGTGTTGGTGGTAGATAGTGGCATGTATATAATATGATAGTGGTGTTGGTGGTAGATAGTGGCATGTATATAATATGATAGTGGTGTTGGTGGTAGATAGTGGCATGTATATAATATGATAGTGGTGTTGGTGGTAGATAGTGGCATGTATATAATATGATAGTGGTGTTGGTGGTAGATAGTGGCATGTATATAATATGATAGTGGTGTTGGTGGTAGATAGTGGCATGTATATAATATGATAGTGGTGTTGGTGGTAGATAGTGGCATGTATATAATATGATAGTGGTGTTGGTGGTAGATAGTGGCATGTATATAATATGATAGTGGTGTTGGTGGTAGATAGTGGCATGTATATAATATGATAGTGGTGTTGGTGAAGGATAGTGGCATGTATAGAATATGATTGTGGTGTTGGTGGTAGATAGTGGCATGTATATAATATGATAGTGGTGTTGGTGAAGGATAGTGGCATGTATAGAATATGATTGTGGTGTTGGTGGTAGATAGTGGCATGTATATAATATGATAGTGGTGTTGGTGAAGGATAGTGGCATGTATAGAATATGATTGTGGTGTTGGTGGTAGATAGTGGCATGTATATAATATGATAGTGGTAGATTGTGGTAATATATAATATGTAAGTGGCATATAATGGGTTATAATGATGTTTGTAATATCTCCTATATAAGGAGTGTCATTTGGTCTTGTAAGATAAGAAGTTTTGAATATAACATAAATATATTCCTTCTTCCTCATATTTATCGGAGTTCTTCTTCCTCATATTTTCTAAGTCAAACATATCAAATCAGTAAATGCACCAATACATCTTGTAATATGTTGGGGGAAGAGTAAACCTTACCTGCGAATAGAATCAGCAAGAACATGCAGGCAAACTGAGTGGTAGTTCATATCTTCTGCTTTTCTATAAACTGCAAGCAAACATGCAACATAAGAAGAATGAAGAAACTTTGATACCCAATGCAACTTGTTCTAAACTAAAGTCATTCTATAACACAACATACACAATGCAGTTTTTATAGTTTAAATATTATGGTTACATCAAAATATAAATTAAATTAAAAAATAAAAAGGAAATAACGTCAGTTGAAGCAGAACAAATAGAGCCAGGGAAACCAAACCATCAATATAGCAAAACAGCAAGGCCGGTCCAACACTTTTGGGGGTCTTAGGCAAAATTTTACAAAGGGATTTTTATATGCAAGTACTAAATATAATAATTTTTATCCCTTTTGTAATTCATTTTTCTTACATGTCTATTCTTGTAATCAAGATTGGATTAGCCCATTTACTATTGGGGATCATTGAAAAATTGCAGGTTTTTCTTTTGTTGTGCCTTTAGAAAATGAGGTTTATTTCTCTTGCATGACCTTTGGACAAGGAATGAATTGGGGATCTAGGAACAAGGAGAGTTTTTATTTTGTTGAGCAATTGGAAAAGGAAGGTTTTTTAAATAGACCTTAGATAAAAAAGGTTTTTATTTTTTTGGCCAAGGCATAGACAATGCCAATTTTTTTAAAATTTCGTTAGGCATCTAGACAAGAAGAATTTTTTTTAATTTTTATTTTGTGAGGCCAGATCAAAGAGGGGTAAAACTACGGAGCTTGGGAAAATTGGGGGCCATAGGCAAACACCTAAATGGCCTAAAGGAAGGGCCGGCATTGCAAAAGAGGGTGGCTTGGCAGGTTGAGTACAGATTTTGCAGACATATAAACAAAAAACTCCATTGAATTCTGGGACTTGAGCAACCAGGGTCATCTCAACACCAATAAGAGATAACTTTTTTCCTGGATGTTAACATTATGACTGTACTTTGAACTGTTGACTATGTAATTTCAAGTTGGATAAAACATCTAACTTTCACATATGTTTAAGCTTCCCAATCAACTCAAAATAGAAATTAAATTATAATGAGATCAAAAGATATAACAGCAGCTAGAGACTAACCAAGATTAATGCGAGCATAGTTCCGGAAGAACCAAACACCAATAAGATTCACCAACAAATTTGTCACTGCCGAAACAATCAAATAATGCCTAAAAAAAATAACAATTAGCAAATATTCAAACAAACAAACAAAAAAAAAAAAAGAAAGAAGGAAAAATAAAAAACCCCAAATTAAGAATAATCCATATGTGATAGGCCAACTACAAAATAAGAATAAAGAATTCAGTAAGGAGAACTTTTAGGTTGCATTTGGATTTATAGATTTGAAATAAAAGGATTTGGCACTAAATCATTCAAAGAGAATAATGCAATTTTAGATTTGATGATAGTTTATATATGATTTCAATATTGAATTTAATAGCTTTACCAAAACGAATTTAAAGAGAATAATGCAATTTTATAGATTTGATGATAGTTTATATATGATTTGAAATAAAAGGATTTGGCACTAATCATTCAAAGAGAATAATGCAATTTTAGAATTGATGATAGTTTATATATGATTTCAATATTGAATTTAATAGCTTTACCAAAACGAATTTAAAGAGAATAATGCAATTTTATAGATTTGATGCCTACTTCACCCACTTAAACCTACTCCACTAAACCTAACCCACTACACCACTACCACCTCACCTACTCCACTAAACCTAACCCACTACACCACTACCTATATATGATTTCAATATTGAATCTAAAAGCTTTACCAAAATGAATTTAAAACAACAATGTAAAAGTAGTTATTTCAAATCCTTCGTTCTAAGAATTCTTGTTGTAAAAAAATCTTAATAATTTATCCTTTTTTTTAAAACTACACTCTATCTACCCTTCAGTTTCACAATCTACCTATAATAGTCAACTCTCATTTACTTTTGTTAAATTTAACCTCAAATCCTTTCATTTGAAATTCACCTATCCAAACGGAACCTTAATTTTGGTTGACCCATTGATTATTGGTAAATGGTGCCAAGTGCTTAGATATATGAAACACATTATAAGATAATAAAATGTAAGGTTCAGTCATGTGAGATGATGTAATAATTGATGTATATTATTGATTGATATAATGTTATATATATTACAATGATTCATGATTCCTATATATAGAAGAGGGTGAGTGTGTAGTAGGTAAGGAGTAGGTGAAGTGGAGGTGGTAGTGGTGTAGTGGGTTAGACTTAGTGGAGTAGGTTTAAGTGGGTGAAGTAGGTGATAGGTTTAGTGGAGTAGGTGAGGTGGTAGTGATGTAGTGGGTTAGGTTTAGTGGAGTAGGTGAGGTGGTAGTGATGTAGTGGGTTAGGTTTAGTGGAGTAGGTGAGGTGGTAGTGATGTAGTGGGTTAGGTTTAGTGGAGTAGGTGAGGTGGTAGTGGTGTAGTGGATTAGGTTTAGTGGAGTAGGTTTAAGTGGGTGAAGTAGGTGGAGAGTAGGTGGATTTTAACACAAACTCAAGGGGGATAGGAACTGCTGACCTTGCTCGCCATCTTTAGAGTTCCTTGCCAAGCTAATTTTGCTCACCAAGAAGCAAGTTGCCGATCTGATTTTGCTCGCCAACTTTAAAGTTCCTTGTCGAGCTGATTTTGCTCGCCAAGAAACAAGTTGTTGAACTGACTTTACTCGCCAACTTTGAAGTTCCTTGCCGAGTTGATTTTGCTCGTCAAGAAGCAAGTTGTCGAGCTAACCTTGCTTACCAACTTTCGAGTTCCTTGCTGAGCTGATTTTGCTCGCCAAGAAACAAGTTACCGAGCTAACCTTGCTCGCCACTTTAGAGTTCCTTGTCGAGCTGATTTTTACTCGCCAAGAAGCAAGTTGTCGAGCTAACTTTGCTCCCCAACTTTGAAGTTTCTTACTGAGCTAATTTTGCTCACCAAGAAACAAGTTGTCGAGCTGACCTGGCTCGTCAACTTTGGAGTTCTTTGCCAAACTGATTTTGCTCGCCAAAAAGCAAGCTGCCGAGCTGACCTTGCTCGCTAACTTTGGAGTTCCTTGCCGAGCTAATTTTTGCTCACCAAGAAGCAAGTTGTTTCACCTATTGCAGGAAAAGGATTTATTAAACTAACTGAGAAAATTAATTCTCAATGTTGTTCTCACGTCCCAACTTTAGCCTGTAACCTTTTCTTGTCAGTTAAACATCTAAAGGATTCTTAATTGTCGTGTTACTTTTTTGAATCCCATTGTGAATTTCAGGACCAGAACTCGGAGATGATGATTGGGCGTGCTTAGGATGCTTGAAGGTTTTTACTACTTTATGAAGTAACCTGTTAGTAAATAAAAAAGCTCAGAGCTTTTAATAGTACTAGTTCAATCTCTGTTCGAGAAAAAATAAATGCATTGGCACTATAGGCTAGACATCCTAGTTTTCTTATCTGAAACATTTATTTCCAGAATTTATTTAAAGGGATTGAATTGTCTTCTTTTCATTGTGAAGTTGCATTTTTACAAAATTTCATCGCTCTACTTATTTGCCAAAACCTTACCAGGCTTCCAAACCTTTTTATTTGATTCATAGTGATGTTTGGGCCCTTCTAAATCACTACTCTTTCTGGTAAAAAGTGGTTTGTTACATTATTGATGACCATACCCGCTTTATGTTGGATTCTATTGATGAATAAAAAATCTGACGTGAAAAATTTATCACAAATTTTTTACAATATGATTGAAAACCCAATTTCAACCAAAATTGGTTATTTTACATTCTGATAAATGGAACAGAATTATTTCAATGAAGCAGTTGGGAGTTTTGGAAAAAAAGGGAATTTTTTCATCAATCTACATGTCGGGATACCCTCAACCAAAATGGCATTGCAGAACGAAAAAAATAAACATCTAGCTGAAGTACACGTGCTATAATGTTTTTTACATGCATGTTTCCCCTAAATAATTTTTTATGGGTTTGGTGGAAAAGCAAATTTTTTTTAAAAAACAGCCTCTTAATTTGGAATAAAACAGGATGCCCCTACAAAAGGTGTTTTTTTAAAACAATACAAAAAAACACCTTTTGAAAATTGTCCCCTCAAAACTTTTTTTATTTTCCTGCACGAGGTTGTTTTTCTGATTTTAACCCGCCAAAGAATTTTTTGGAATGTAACTGACCTATGTTTCATGTTCCCAGTCAAATTTCCCCGTTTCAAAACTTTGAAACCCCCGTGCTATAAAATGTTTGTTTTTTGGGTTATTCCTCAAACAAAAAAGGGGGGTAATAAGTGTTTCGATCCTCAAACCAAGAAATTTCATTGTGAGTATGGATGTGTCATTTGTGTTGGAAACAAAATCCTATTCCTCCAAACACTTCTCTTCAGGGGGAGACAAGTGGAGTAGAAGACCGTTTTTTGGGATATTTCTATCCCGCTCCCTAATGTTCATTTTATCCTACACAAAAACCACATCTGTCTGGAAAAATGATCACTTAGGAGAACCAAGTTCTATTGGTGCGCCTTAGTTCAGGAAGTTCTTGTTTAGGGAGAGAAGTACTACAAAATGATCAAACCTGGCTTCAGGTTTATAACTAGGAAAGCGATTTTTCATACTGAGGAATTAAGACCCGACATGTCCATCCTACATGACCCGACCGAATGTCACACGCCGGTTCTGGCATCGAAATTTTGGTAATCCATTCCTTCTATTTCCGACCTTGATGTCCTATAGCATTAGGAAAGGTGTCGAAATTGCATTAAACATCCTATGCAAAATTACCTCTCCTATGCAAAGACTGTCTAAAACCATAGAGCTTTCACATCTTAGGATTTCAACACTTGTTTGATTCCAAGGAATATAAGGAACATTGGATGATCCGAATTGGAAATTAGCAGTCATGGAGGAGATGAATGCTTTTAAGGAGAAAGTGGTACTTGGGAGATAGTTGATCTACCCAAGACAAGAAAACAGTTTGGGTGTAAATGGGTGTTTACGATAAAATGTAACGCAGATGGAAGCGTTGAGAGATACAAGGCGAAACTGGTGGCTAAAGGCTTCACTCAAAACTTATGGGAACGACTAATCAGGAGACGTTTGCTCCTGTTGCTAAAATAAATTCCATCAGAGTCTTTATCTCTTGCTAGTAAATTCAGATTGCCTCTACATCACTTGACATTAAAAATGCATTTCTCAAGGTGATCTTGAAGAGGAGGTGTTCAATGAGCCTACCTGCCGGATTTGGAGCAGAGACTTGGAAGCGACAGAGTATGCCAGATTGAACAAGTCATTATAACGGACTTCAAACAATCACCAAGAGCGTGGTTGGAACGCTTTGGAAAGGCAGTTATCAGTATGTGGCTTCTCGCAGAGTCAAGCAGATCAACACAATATTTTATAAAACATTCAAAAGACAGTAAAATTGCAATTTTGATTGTTATGTTGATGACATCATTTTAACTGGTAATGATGAAGCAGAGTTAGCAGCCCTCAAAGAGAAACTCGCAAAAGAATTTCACATTAAGGATCTGGGAGCCTCAAGTACCTCCTCGGAATGGAAGTTTGCAAGATCCAAGGAAGGTATATTCGTTAATCCAGAGAAAATATGTTCTTGATCTCCTTGGAGAACACAGGTTGCTTTGGTTGTAAGATGGTGGAGACTCCGATCGAGCCAACTTGAAGTTACAAGCTGCTTAAGGCTGAAGAAGTCAAGAGAAGGAACAATATCAGCGACTTGTAGGGAAATTGATTTACTTGTCTCATACGCGGCCTGATTATGCCTTTGCAGTCAGCATGGTAAGTCAGTTCATGCACTCACCAGAGGCAGAGCACTTTGAGGCCGTTTATAAGATCTTAAGATATTTGAAAGGAACTCCAGGAAGAGGCTTACTGTTTCAAGAAAACAGGACATCTTCAAGTTGAAGTATACACAGATGCAGACTGGGCAGGAATGTTACAGACAGGAGATCAGGATACTGCTCCTTTGTAGGTGGGAACCTAGTTACATGGCGGAGTCAAAACAGAGTATGTTGTAGCTAGAAGATAGTATGCAGAAGCAGAGTTCAGAGCTGTTGCGCCATGGAATCTGTGAAGTAATGTGGATTAAAAGATTCTTCAAGAATTAAAGCTTTCTTCACCCGACACCTATGAAGGTCTATTGTGACTAACAAAGCAGCTATATCTATAGCTCATAATCCAGTTCTACATGATTCGACAAAACATATAGAAGTGGATAAACATTTCATCAAGGAGAAAATCAATGCTGGCATAATCTGTATGACCTACCTTCCAACAGGTGAACAATTAGCTGATGTGCTAACGAAGGGACTACACAAGAAGCAATTTGAATAAGCTGACTACAAGCTGGCTATGGATAGATATCTTCAAACACGCTTGAGGGGAGTGCTTGGAAATTTGTGTTAATAATAAATAGTGGCATGTATATAATATGATAGTGGTGTTGGTGGTAGATAGTGGCATGTATAGAATATGTGATAGTGGTGTTGGTGGTAGATAGTGGCATGTATATAATATGTTAGTGGTAGATAGTGGTAATATATAATATGTAAGTGGCATATAATGGGTTATAATGATGTTTGTTAATATCTCCTATATAAGGAGTGTCATTTGGTCTTGTAAGATAAGAAGTTTTGAATATAACATAAATATTCCTTCTTCCTCATATTTATCGGAGTTCTTCTTCCTCATTATTTTCTAATCAAACATATCAAATCAGTAAATGCACCAATCATCTTGTATATGTTGGGGGAAGAGTAAACCTTACCTGCGAATAGAATCAGCAAGAACATGCAGGCAAACTTGAGTGGTAGTTCATATCTTCTGCTTTTCTATAAACTGCAAGCAAAACATGCAACATAAGAAGAATGAAGAAACTTTTGATAACCCAATGCAACTTGTTCTAAACTAAAGTCATTCTATAACACAACATACACCAATGCAGTTTTTATAGTTTAAATATTATGGTTACATCAAAACATAAATTAAATTAAAAAATAAAAAGGAAATAACGTCAGTTGAAGCAGAACAAATAGAGCCAGGGAAACCAAACCATCAATATAGCAAAACAGCAAGGCCGGTCCAACACTTTTGGGGTCTTAGGCAAAATTTACAAAGGGATTTTTATATGCAAGTACTAAATATAATAATTTTTATCCCTTTTGTAATTCATTTTTCTTAACATGTCTATTCTTGTAATCAAGATTGGATTAGCCCATTTACTATTGGGGATCATTGAAAAATTGCAGGTTTTTCTTTTGTTGTGCCTTTAGAAAATGAGGTTTATTTCTCTTGCATGACCTTTGGACAAGGAATGAATTGGGGATCTAGGAACAAGGGAGTTTTTATTTTGTTGAGCAATTGGAAAAGGAAGGTTTTTTAAATAGACCTTAGAAAAAAGGTTTTTATTTTTTTGGCCAAGGCATAGACAATGCCAATTTTTAACAATTTCGTTAGGGCATCTAGACAAGAAGAATTTTTTTTAATTTTTATTTTGTGAGGCCAGATCAAAAAGGGGTAAAACTACGGAGCTTGGGAAAATTGGGGGCCATAGGCTAACACCTAAATGGCCTAAAGGAAGGGCCGGCATTGCAAAAGAGGGTGGCTTGGCAGTTGAGTACAGATTTTGCAGACATATAAACAAAAAACTCCATTGAATTCTGGCTTGAGCAACCAGGGTCATCTCAACACCATATAGAGATAACTTTTTTCCTGGATGTTAACATTATGACTGTACTTTGAACTGTTGACTATGTAATTTTCAAGTTGGATAAAACATCTAACTTTCACTATGTTTAAGCTTCCAATCAACTCAAAAATAGAAATTAAATTATAATGAGAATCAAAAGATATAACAGCAGCTAGAGACTAACCAAGATTAATGCGAGCATAGTTCCGGAAGAACCAAACACCAATAAATTTCACCAACAAATTTGTCACTGCCGAAAACATCAAATAATGCCTAAAAAAAATAACAATTAGCAAAATTCAAACAAACAAACAAAAAAAAAAAAAGAAAAGAGGAAAAATAAAAAACCCCAAATTAAGAATAATCCATATGTGATAGGCCAACTACAAAATAAAGAATAAAGAATTCAGTAAGGAGAACTTTAGGTTGCATTTGGATTTATAGATTGAAATAAAGGATTTGGCACTAAATCATTCAAAGAGAATAATGCAATTTTAGATTTGATGATAGTTTATATATGATTTCAATTATTGAATTTAATAGCTTTACCAAAACGAATTTAAAGAGAATAATGCGAATTTTATAGATTTGATGATAGTTTATTATATGATTTTGAAATAAAAGGATTTGGCACTAATCATTCAAAGAGAATAATGCATTTTAGAATTGATGATAGTTTATATATATGATTTCAATATTGAATCTAAAAGCTTTACCAAAATGAATTTAAAACAACATGTAAAAGTAGTTATTTCAATCCTTCGTTCTAAGAATTCTTGTTGTAAAAAAATCTTAATAATTTTATCCTTTTTTTTAAAACTACACTCTATCTACCCTTCCAGTTTCACAATCTACCTATAATAGTCAACTCTCATTTACTTTTGTTAAATTTAACCTCAAATCCTTTCATTTGAAATTCACCTATCCAAACGGAACCTTAATTTTGGTTGACCCATTGATTATTGGTAAATGTGCCAAGTGCTTAGATATATGAAACACATTATAAGATAATAAAATGTAAGGTTCAGTCATGTGAGATGATGTAATAATTGATGTATATTATTGATTGATATAATGTTATATATATTACAATGATTCATGATTCTATATATAGAAGAGGGTGAGTGTGTAGTAGGTAAGGAGTAGGTGAAGTGGAGGTGGTAGTGGTGTAGTGGGTTAGGTTTAGTGGAGTAGGTGAGGTGGTAGTGGTGTAGTGGGTTAGACTTAGTGGAGTAGGTTTAAGTGGGTGAAGTAGGTTGATAGGTTTTAACAGCCCCCCGCAAACTCAAGGGGGATAGGAACTAACCAACTTGAGTTTGGAGAGAGTTACAAAACAAAAGAAAATACATAAAAATAAAAAGGAGATAGGTGACACTGTTATGGTCGTGTCAGACCATTGGTGAAGACACTGTATGGGGGTGTCATAACGTTGTAGAGGACACTGTATGGGGGTGTCATAACGTTGTAGAGGACACTGTATGGTGGTGTCAGACCGATGTAGAAGACAGTTTATGGGGTCATGTCGGACCGTTGTAGCTGACAATGTTGTGACAGTTGTTGTGACAGTTTACAGAGTCTTGCTGGACCCTTGTAGAAACTAACCGGAATCAATGTCGGGACAGTTTACAGAGTCTTGTCGGACCCATAAAGGAGCTAACCGGAATCAATGTCGGGACAGTTTACAGAGTCTTGTCGGACCCATAAAGGAGCTAACCGGAATCAATGTCGGGACAGTTTACAGAGTCTTGTCGGCACCCTTGTAAAAACTAACCGGAATCAATGTCGGGACAGTTTACAGAGTCTTGTCGGACCCTTGTAGAAGTTGCACCCTCAAAAGGTGTGCCCAAATTTGTCAAAAGGCGTGCCATCAAAAGGCGTGCCCAATTCATCAAAAAATGTGCCGGACATGATGGCGAGGCACGTGAGTGCCTTGGTTGGCGTGCCCGTTTGTCGTCTGGCGGCAAGTGGCGCGCGATACGCGTGGCTGCCTCGGCTATTTAACCAAGACGAAGGCTGAGGCTGAGGCATACCATTCTGAAACCTCTGAAACCAACCCTTCTCTGAAAAACTCTGCCTCTTCGGAGAGAGAAACTGTGGAACACTTTGTGAGTCCAGAAAATGGCTTCGTCTTCCGCGGGCTGCTTACCTCTTTCCCGACCTCAACGAGTCAACGAGAGAGAGAACTGGTGCGGTGGCACTGGAAACTCAACCAAGCGCCCCGGAGTTTGCTCCGTTGAACTTTCCGATGCGGTCTGTGGAGCAAAGAATGGCAGTGCA
>NW_021026778.1:70304-109721 GCF_004153795.1 Camellia sinensis
GTTGCAGTCGGATGTAGGAGGCCAATCAGTATACTTTGAAAGCATGTGTGAAACATGACGGCGGTACAAACTTGTCACCGGTGCAGAGTAGGACAAACATGAGGTGCAGCATTAAATGCCCAGCTGGCTCTGCTCCAACGCATGTATAGGATGCGCGAGCAGAGATAAGTGTGCTAAAGCAGAAAATAGGAGCTGAAGCGGAAAGGCCACGTGATGTTCCGTTTGGAGGCGACGCCGTATGCCTGCAGTGGAGGAGTATGGGGGATGAACGTGATCAGCCGTGGAGGGAAAACACAGAGCAGCACCGTCAAGGTCCGCCAGGACAGGCAAGAAGAAAAGACCGGCGGCGATAGAGAAGTGGGGTGTGCGCGGCAGAGAAAAAAAAAACAAATCTTTTGGTTTGTTGTGGTGTTTTTTGTTGTTGTTTTTTTGTTTTTTTTTTTTTTTTTTTTTTTTTTTTTTGTGTTGTGTGTAAAATGGTGATCGGAGTTGATTCCTGAAATGAATAAAATATGGGCTGGTTTGTGCAAATTTGTAAAATGGTTGCAATGGGGTTTGGAAATTGTTTTTTTTTTTTTTTTTTATTTTTGGAATAAGAATAATAATAATAATAATAAGAATAAGAATAAAAAAATAGGCATCATGGAGTGGGCGGTGGGAAAAATAAGATTTAGAAAAAAAAAAGAGGGAGGTGGTGGAATGATGGGTCAAAAAGTAGAATAAAAACAAAAGTGCACATGGGTTGGAAAAGGGAAGAAAAAAAAATAAAGAAAGGTAAAGTGGGGGTTTTAAAAAAGAGTAAAAGGGATTGGGAAAGCAGATCACAAGTTTCAACTGGCTCTCAACTCTGCTAGCAACATCAGCATTCTTGCAAACAATGCTCAGGGCACCAACACGTTCCCCATAGAGCCCCATGTTCTTTGCATAGCTCTGAGCTACTAGGCATTCACCACCATCAGCAACAAACATGCGAACAGACTGTGCATCCGCGTCCAAACTTCCACTTGCAAAACCCTGATAAGCACTATCAAAGAAAGGTAACAAGCCCTTCGATCTCATCAACTTCCTGATCTGCTCCCACTGCTCAAGCGTTGGATCAACACCAGTTGGGTTATGAGCACATGCATGAAGAAGCACAATTGCTCCCGATGGAGCAGAACTGAGGTCATCTAACAAGCCTTGGAAATTGAGCCCACGTGTTGCTGGATCATAATAGCTATAAGTCTTCACTGATAACCCTCCTATAGTGAAAATTTTTGGGTGGTTTCCCATGTTGGCTGGGGAATGTATATTGTGCGCTGGTGATAATGTTTTGCCAGAAACTCAGCTCCAACTCTCAATGAGCCAGTACCAGACAAGCACTGGACAGTAGTAACCCTATTCTCTTGAATAGCAGGGCTGTCAGCACCAAATATGAGCTTAGCACTCAGTTTATTGAAATCTGCCAGTCCAACAATGGGAAGATATTCCTTAACACGGGAGCTGTCATTAACAAGGATCTGCTCTGCTTTTCTCACCACATTCAAAACAAGAGGTTTACCTTCCTCTGTTCTATAAGCACCAACACCCAAATTTAACTTTATTGGGCTGGGATCTTTATTATATGCAACAGTCACCCCGAGAATTGGATCTTCAGGAGCGCGAACAACGTGAGCGAACACAGAGTTGGCATCGAAGCCCGAAGTCGGAGAAGCAGAGATCGAATCCATTTCTGAGGAAGAGGAGGAAGAAGAGATGTCTCGGGTGGAGTCACCACAGAGAAAGAAATTAGTGACGATGAAGATGAGAAAACAAAGAAAGAAGAGTTTCTGGTATGTGTTTGTGATATGTGTTGAAAAACTCCCGCGGGCAGCGAAGGCAAGGTTGCCGGTCGGCTGCCCGCCGGAAAGAAAGGAGTATAGGCCTAAATCTTATAGCTCTGATACCATGTAATAATTGATGTATATTATTGATTGATATAATGTTATATATATTACAATGATTCATGATTCCTATATATAGAAGAGGGTGAGTGTGTAGTAGGTAAGGAGTAGGTGAAGTGGAGGTGGTAGTGGTGTAGTGGGTTAGGTTTAGTGGAGTAGGTGAGGTGGTAGTGGTGTAGTGGGTTAGGCTTAGTGGAGTAGGTTTAAGTGGGTGAAGTAGGTGATAGGTTTTAACAGATGATAATATGGAAGTTTACCTCTCATGGGAAAGCAAGAAGATTATGCTCAATATTCAGAAAAATAAAATAAATAAAAGAATACAAAACAATTTAAGATAACTATCCATTGAACTTACTGCAATAAAGACACACAAACACAATAGATCATTTGCTAATTAAAGGGTATCTTACTTGTGCTCAGATTCATCTTGTATAAATGCATGAAGTGCTTCCACAGCTAAAGAGAAGGACATAAACAATAGAAACAGCTGTCTACACATGCAACACAATCAATGTAATGTTATGTTAGTCCAAGCAATGCAATTAACAAGAAAGAGTGCCACTAACGCCACGACTAAGAAGTTAATTCCACACATTCTTCTTATGAATAACATATATGCACTTTCTACCCCATTAACACACGAAGAAAAAAAAGAAAAAAAAGAAAAAGAAAAAGAAAACCATCATCAAGGCTCAAGTATAATGGAAAGGACGGTTTGGCCCAACGATAAGGGTTGCCATTAGTCTCCCTAGTAGTGCAGAGTCAGGGAAACAACTTCTCCAAAAATGGGATAAGGCTGCATTCATCCTGCTTCCCTCCCCATATCCCATTTTAACGGGGACCTCATGGTCTTGGTCACCCCTTATCAAGGCTTAAGTATGTTGGAAAGGAAACTAATGTTCAGCCGCTGAAAATTTCTGTTCATGAAGTGTGCAGCAGAAATCCAGATCTTCAGATGGATAGCAAGTCCACAAACTAAGCAAATTCGTGCAGGAGTGGGAATAGCATCAGTTGAACATAAATAAAATCCGAGAAAAAGGACTAGGATGTGCATTGTTCATGATCATAGACAACAAACTAAAGCACCAGAGAGTAAGAGTGGCATGGCTCTTGTTTGTGGGTATACTAGGTCAATGGGATATGTTTTCCAAAGTAAGAGTTGATAGACTAGAACTTGCAGTAAATTGAAGAATTCATCTCTATAAGGTGCAAGGTTAAAATCAAAGTACTGCATTTTAGCCATTACTACCAATAATAGCAATCAGGAAATTTCAAATACTTACAGCATTGGTGAAAGCAGATAAAACTTCAAGCCTCTTGTACCTAGTTAGTATAAAAGAACTCTGATTAATTAATTTGCTAGATGCATTCCAAATGTCAAAATGTAACAGTTCACACAGTTCAAGCAAAACATGTTTGACCAGTACATAAATATTGCAGCAACCAGACAATATCAAATAAAAACAGTTTTAGTATTCAAATCCATATATTTTCCAAAATGAAAACCCTCCAATGTGTGAAACCGTAGATGTAGGATATAAAATAATTTCACAAGACAAAATGGAAAAAATGAAACTACTACCAAGCGAGTTAACAAGGCAATTTACAGTAGTTAAGTTGCTTTCATAAACATAAAGATAGAAATTTTGATCTCACCCATAAGTGTAGAGTCGATCACTCTTTTTCCGTGAAGCAGCCATTGCAAACAATGAAAATGTTAAGAGTCCACATCCAAATGTCAAATGAAAAGCATCAGACACCAAACCTGGCATAGAATGAACAACAAAAGTTAATCAATACGGTGGAGAGTAAGCAAAGGAATTATAGAATGCTCTTAAAATGAAGCTCCCTTACTTCCAATTAACCAATACTATCATATGTCAAGATACAAAATCTTGTGCATGCAAGCACACAGAACAGAACATTTGAATCATGTATACCATTATATAAAGCACACAACTCACTTGGTATGAACAAATTTGTCACACAATTTTGATTCTCAAAAAACACATTTTGCTTTTTTTTGTCTTTGGTGAAAGTTTTCAAAATTTTCGAATATTTACCTTGTTTAGTAGTTGCCATAAGGACCAAAAAATCACTAAGCCAATAACTGCTATCTATACACTACCTACGACCTGGTCTCTATCCATTCTCACCCATGATTCTTGCACATTTTAGTGTGTTTATTGTGTACACATTCCAGTAAAAGAAAACATACACACATGAGAAGAATATAGATTGATTCTAGCAGGTGATACGAAAATAAGCACACATACAACGTGTAAAATTTAAAAACTGTAACTGAAACTAAGGCGGTGTTTGGGAAGGATTTTTTTTGGTTTTTTTTTTTTTTTTTTTTTCCTAAAAGGCAAATTAATTACAAAACCAAAAAAAAACAAATCCAAACAAAATACCATATCAAACCCCATAATCATTTCACTTTTTCTCTCACAAACATCACATCCAACCACAAAAAAACCCACTTCCCAAACACCCACTAAGAATGTCATTGACTCATTGTCCAACAGACAACTCATACTTCCATAGTGTGTAATTTGCAAGGTTATCATTGCACATCCATTCCCATATCTTTAAAATCAATTCCTAGAGAACAAAGCAGGAATTGAACTCATCTATATCTTCTATCTATCTATACTATGGGGTGTTTTAGGAAGATAATTAAAAGTTGACTTCTTGACTGTATGTAACTTTTTTTACTATTTTATGTGAGAGGTGATGCGATCTAAAATGAATTAAAAAGTTGACTTTTGACTTTTAACCCATGTTCTGAAAATGGGCTTATATATATATAAAGTGAATACTCATGTTGGTGTCCTGAAACCTTGGCTTCTCTACATGGCAAGTGAATTTCTCAATTTAATATATATATATAGAAGAGGGTATTGGAGGTCTGTTGGTGTATGAGGATGAGTGGAGGTTGCAAATAGATAGGCTGTATGCTGTAGTTCAGAGGTCAGCTGATGCATGCAGTTGGTAGGCATGCTGTTGTAGGAAGCTGGTCTGCTCTGTGCAGATGTTAGGAGGGTAGTGGTATTGCTAACGCTGCTGGTAGCTGGTCTGCTCTGTGCAGCTGGATGCTAATGCTAATGCTAATGCTAATGCTGCTGGATGCTGGTGGTATGTTGCTCACACAAGGCCTCAGTAAGCAAGTCTGCTTTTGGCCTGTTGCTGTAATGTTGCTGGTTAGGGACTGTTAAGGTTGCTAAGTGTGTTGTTCTAATTGTTGCTGGTTCTCTGTTGTTTTTTCCTTTCTCTTTTTGGTTCTTTTGATTGGTGCCTCACCAATCATGGGTTAAGTGCTAGCAAAGGATTGTGCTAACTGATCGGTGCCAACTGAGTTGGGATTAGTAAGGTTAGTTTTGATGCTGTTGCACTTCCCTTCTTTGTTGATGTAAGTTTTCGCATGTATCTTACTTTCTTCGTCAATAAAGTTTTATTTTTGCGGATCAAAAAAAAGAAGAGGGCAAAACTTGAGCCTAACACCTTGGATTTGATAATGAACAGTCGCACATAAAATGTAATTTTTTTTCTCACTTATTTAATACTAGTACTATTATAAAGTGAACACAGTGTCCCAAAACTTCTCTATTGTTATGCCAAGTGTCCATTTCTATATTCAAAACAAAAATAAAAATAAATAAAGGAGGGGAACATCAAACATTTTGTTTGCTAAATTGGCATCCAATATATAATAAATATTTTGTTTTATTCTGAATCGTATTCCAACCGCTAGTATATACGTATATACATGGGCAAAAAAAACAAAATTTAGAACAGTAATTCACTTGCAAAGAGATTGAGAATCGCACCTACACGGCCTGAAAGAAGGCCAATAAACAATTCAGCAGTTGAATACGCAACATTGAGGGAGATCATCAAAAGCAACCTCTTCATTGGGCGATTACCAGACCTCATAATGCTAAAACCCGATAACACAAAAAACAAAACCGAGTATTTCTCATCCGAACCCTTCTCTTCTGTCCATCTGCTCTCACTTTCGTCCTGTGGATTAAAACTCGGCGGAATATCTATGCTCGACGCAGTCCGAGAAAGAAAAGGCTTCTTCACAGGATCGTTCGAATTCGAAATCACAGATATCGGCTCGGCCGATTGATTATGAAACGAAGTCTGGCGTGAAAATGCGTACCTTCGATCGAACTCGGCGTTCCACGATCGCGGCGATTCAGTTTCGAGTTTCTGATAGTGAAAAGATGTGGTCTTCATTGTTGCGAAACTCGAAGAATTTTCAGACTCGAATCAGAAGCCCCAAATCAAAGTTTACAATATGAGAAAAAAATTCGATTTTGAAATCCGATTGAGTGAGGGGGTGAGGGATTGAATGTTGTTGGTCGAAGAATTGGTGTTGTGTGATCGAAAGTGGCGATTTTGGTGAAGAAATGATGAAGACTTTGATCTATAGACTGTAACTGCATATGGTGGTCTTGGGTGCGAGGAGAAGGGGAGAGAGAGAGAGAGGGAGAGTGGCGGAGCAGGAGCCCAAGTCAAAGAAACGAAGACGACTAACGTATTGATATCTCCATATTTCCTCTTCTCTTTTTTTTTTAACTTAATTTTTATTAAAGTCTTATTAAAAAAATAACTTTAATAAAATCGTGGTTAAAAATTATATACTTGATTTTATTTTTCAAAAAATACTTTTTAGAAAATTTTATTTTTTTATTTTTCGTATTTTTTTATTTTTACTGATTTTTTTAATATTTTAAGCAATTGTTTTAATTTTTAGGCATACCTAACTTAAATGTATTTAAAAAGTAAAAATTTGTGAAGAAAATCTTTTAAAAATTCACTAAATACCCAAAATACAAAAAAAAAATATGAGAATTCAGTACATTTTTTATATTTTTATGTATTTATTAATTTTTTAAAATATTTTTTCACAAATTTTTTACTTTTTAGATACATCTAAGTAAGGTGCATCTAAAAAGTAAAAAAAAATGTTTAAAATTTAAAAAATATTCACTAAAAACAAAAAAAAAACACAAAAATCAAAAAAACTTAGTTTTCAAAAAAATTAATTCAAAAAATTCAAACCAAACACATTGATTATTTTTTAACCAATTTTTTACATATGTCGTTAAAATAGACAATTAATAATTTTTTATCACAATTTTTATAAATTTTCTGTGAATTTTACAATTATTGTTTTTTTTTAACAAATTTTCAAACTGTTACTAAAAATTAAATTAGTAAAAAATTTTTAACGATTTTTTAAAACTATCGCTAAAATTTAAATTAATGACATTTTTTGTAATCAAATTTTAAATTATCACTGAAAATTAACAATTAATTACTTTTTTAGTAGTGTTAGATAAAAAATGTCATTCAGTGTGTTTGGTTTCAATTTTTTGAAAACTAGTATTTTTATTTTTCAGATTTTTTTTGTTTTTAGTAAATATTTTTTAAATTTTAAGAAATTTTTTTACTTTTTTAAATGCACCTTACTTAGATGTATCTAAATAGTAAAATGTTTGTGAAAAAATATTTTAAAAAATTAATAAATATACAAAAATACGAAAAATGTATTGAATTTTCGTTTTTTTTTTTTTTTGTATTTTTTGGTATGTAGTGTATTTAAAAAAAATACAAATATTATACTTTTTAAGTGTATTTATGTTAGGTGTATCTAAAACTTAAAAAAAATTGCTTAAAATATTTTAAAAAATCATTGGAAACATTAAAATATGAAAAATAAAAAAATAAAATTTTCTTAAAACTGTTTTCTGAAAACCAAAACCAAACAAGTTGATTAATTTTTAAAAGACCTATTAGACAATAAGTTTGCTCATAAGTCCCTCAAAAATTTTTGATTATTACATGGAATTTTTTTTTTTTTTTTACTTGACATGGAAAATATTTAAGATGTTCAAAAAGTTTTACAATTTTACCCATAATAATGTGTTAGAATATGTGTCAATTTTTAATTTGTTACATAGTTAATGATGGATGACCCAACTCCTTTGTCACATTATTGTGAATAAATTTATAAGTCTAAATATATGAGTTTATAGCATTATTCTTATTACATATATGTAAAAATATATATATATATATATATATATATATATATATAATTTTTATATATAATAATGTAGTTCATTGTGGACCTTTGATTTTAAAATAAAACACCATTAAAAATGAATTTATTTAGTGAAGGTGTTGGCATGGTGTTGGGGTGGCGGTGATAGCAAAGGTGATGGTCGCTGTGACCATGGTGATGGTGGTGTAGTGGTGGAGGTGAGAGTGATGGTGGTAGTATGGTGACATTGGTAAAATTTTAGTCCATAAAACGTTTTCTGCCTTTTAAAAGTAAAAAATATTTTATGTCCATATAGGTTTGTTTTCCGTTGACTTTCATTTTCCATTGTATTAAACGCCAAGAAATACGAATAATATTTTTCGCCCAAACAAATAAATGCAAGGATTATTCTTTTTCCTTATCTATAGTGCTGTAAATGAACCGAACTGTTCACGAACAGGTTCGGTTCGACTCGTTAAGGGCTTGATTCGTTTAGTAAATGAGTCGAACTCGAACTCGAATATTAGGCTGATTTAGTAAATGAGTTGAACTTGAGCTCGAATAAGTTTGGCTCGCCAAGCTCGGCTCATTTATCTTTATTTAAATTATATAATAAATATATTATTTATATTATTTAAATATTTAAATAATATTTTTTATTTTAAATATTTAAAAAATATAAATAATCTAAAAAATTTACCTTGGCAAAAATTTAAAATAAATATTCAAAAAATTTAAATCGTAAAAATTTAAATAATTTAAATATTCAAAAAATTTAAATAATTTAAAATGTTAATATTTTCAATTTGAAAACAACTCTACACTCAAATCGTAACCAAACACATAAAATAAAACTCAATTAATAAATTATTTTTAAAACTCATAACCAAACACATAACTCAAAACTCCATACTACTTTCACAAATCTACACTCAAATCATAACCAAATACATAACAAAAAAATTAAAATATTTAAAATATTTTTATAAATAGAGTTTAAATTTATTTTTATAAAATATTTTAACAAAAAATAAAAAAATGTTTTTAATTTTTTTTTTTTCAACTTTTTTTGTTTTTTCCTGGGAAAAGGATTTTTTTGGGAAAAGGTTCTTTTTTTTTATTTTTCATGTGCTGAGGCATTCATGTGGGGTAATTTCGTAAATTTACATTGCCTTTGATTGTTGTCCAGCACCTCACAATTTTTTGTCCTTACTTGGCTAATTAAGCCTGTTTTGTCCTCACTTGGCTAAAATAGCCCAACATTCCCTTCCCAAACACAGGCTTAACTCTTTCTGCTCTCTAGTGTTTGTTTTTATATATAAAAGTTTAAGTTTAGTTTGAAATGTTTAGTGGGTCATAGTGGGTGAAAAGTAAAAATTAGAATTAATATTATGATGACTTATATTATATCTTGAGTTACTATAACATGTTTTATATATATTTTGAATTATTATAATTTATTTTATGCAAATTATATTTTATAAATTATATTAGCATTTTTAATTATGTTATTTATTTTATGAATCTTATTTTATATACTAAGGAAAATCATAGATATAACGGTTTATTACAATATGTTTTGAATAATTATTTAATAAATACCATCACGGAGGTCCCATGTTTTGGGGACTTAAATAACCATTGGCCCTCTGATTAGTTACTTTGTGACCCTCTCTTTGTCATGGATCCACTGACACTCTGAATTCTGGTGTGGAGCAAAGTGCTGTATGGAGCTAAGTACTACACTATTGTGGGAGCCATCTCTAGAGTTCGTACGAGCTACCTCTTGAGTCCATACATTTGTTCTGTTCTGTATCATTGTTATGATTTATGGTGTGGAGTAAAATGTTATACGGAGCTCAGTGATATACTTTGGTGGGAGCCACCTCTAGAATTCGTACGAGCCACCTCTTGAGTTCATACATCTGTTATGTTCCGTTTTATATCATGGTTATGATTATTTTGTTTATATGATTTATGTATTATATGTCAAATGATCTGCATTATATACTCTGTATTTTAATATCAAGTTTTGTTTAGCCAATAATTATTCATGGTGAATTTTATGCCCTTATGCTCTCAGTATAATATTTCTCACTCTGCCATGTGCTTATAGCTGTTTACTAATTTTCAAAAAACAATGGAATTCAGAAATAGCTTTTGCAGAGTCTTAGACGTGGGGCTACAGAATGGACACACATAGCACTTTTATAGTATTTATAATTCTATTCTTCATATGTAAATATCGGTCTTTTTGGTCAATAAATTTTCTTATAAAAATAGAAGCTCCAATGATTTTTTTGGTACCCTCACTTAAATATTTTTTTTCGCTCACGTTTAGTAATTTGTTTAAGAATTGGCTGGAGGTAACTTCAGTTACTAGTCATCACGATGCTCAACCCTTGGGCACGGGAAGCGGGTCGTGACAAGTGATATCAGAGCCAGGTTTTTAAAATTATTTTTATAAAATCATTAGAGCATAAGACAAATGCACAAATACGATGAGGGAAATGTTGAGCTAGATTATAGGTCGTATTTAAATTAAATATTTGTGTAGTTAAGATGAGTTATTTGTTACTCTATATATAATTGTGTATATCTTTCATGTATATGCTAAATAATTTGAAAGAAAAAAAATTCAAACAGGTATACTAAAAAAAAAAAATTTATTTTGACTTTTTAGAAGTGAGTTCAAATCTATAATCTTTCAAAAGTTATAAAAAATTTATAAAAATAAATGGAAGATTCATGAATAAAAGAAATGGAAGTTCATCTCAAATTCCTTCAACTCTTGCATATGATTCTGTCATTTCATTTCAGTCGCTTGTTTAATTGTGTTCTCATTTTATTTTCATTTTTTTTGAAAAAAAAAAAACAATGAAAAGTTTTTAAAGTCACCTATTGTTTCTTGTGGGTGTTAATTTCCGACCACACAACCAAACGGAGAATTCAGCTGGAGAGCACCGGCAGAATAGATTAAGCCTGAACACCTACCAACAAGAATATGAAAATACCACGGTGGTTTGTCCACCAGGGGGCGCTCCGACGATCAAGTCAGTAATCTATCTCTCTTAAAGATAACAAATAGTGCTTAACTCACTAGACAGAACATAAAAAGCATACTTTAGACCCATGGAAGTGCCTCACTTTTATAGTAGTCAGTGTCCAACTTCCCCTAGAAGTCTTACTTCATGGGACTCTATCCTTTACAAGGATAACATTTATCACAACTCACACTATTCAGATTAAGATGAACTTTCTCAAGAGTCCCATCTCTATCCAAATAGGTAGTTTGATGTCATTTAGGACTCTAGTCCTCTATCCAAATATCTCAGATTCCAGTATTATTGCACCATATCTCGGCATCATGGTCTGCCCGCGTGGTACCTCGGCTAACAACCTCGGCCACGTGGACTACCCAAAAATACGTCCCCACAACTACTCCATAGGTTCTATTACCTCGGCAAACTGAGGTGATGGAACCTATACATGTACTCCTCCGACTAAGATCGTGACTTGTCGGCGCCAAGAAATAAGGACTCATATGTCCACTCGTCAAGAATCAAGAATCAAGAACCATCATGTTCTATCTCATCCAGGTCCAACATCTCAACAGAGATCACATTACTAGCAGTGATCATGACTTGCTAGTTCAAAAACATCAAGATCTTAGTATCATCTCATCAAAAACCAAAAATAAACAAGTTCTGCCCTCATCCAATTTCAACATCTCAACCGAGATCAATATCTCAACTAAGATCGCAGTTCTCAATCAAGATCATCATTAGATTGGAGCATACCAATCACGTCCCTATTGTGTTGCATCAGTTCTGCCCCCCGCCGCTTGATGTCAACGCGGGCATGTTGGGAATCAAAATCATAACTTTTTGCTATCTTTTTCCAATTCTAGCAAAACCTTTTCATTTTCTCATTTCGTGTCTACTTGTGCCTTTAGACTCTCTTTCTCTTGGCCTCTGCAAACCATCATTGCTGTTCTTAAAGCATTCATTCCTATTACAACTCTGGTCACCACTTCTGGCGTGCACTCAACAGTTCTGTTCCAATCATAACGTTGTTTGACTCTGGCGAATCCATTTCCGGCATTTACTTCCTCGGCTTCACTTTATAAGTCCTTGATTTCTTTTATTTTAACTTCAGTTCTCCACTGTTTTCAAATATATTCCTTCTGTGGATTGTTACACATCACACACGGTATTTGTATCTGCATCTACATTGCCATCTTGTATTCATATTCGAATCTTATTGTTCTACATGCCTTCGCTTGCTTTGACTCATATTTTGTCCTTCATGTTCTTGAGCTCATCTTCACATTTTTTTTGTATTTGACACATATCTTTTAGCACACTGTCATCGAATTCTATCAATTTTGTTCATGCCCTGAATCTATCAATGCTCTATTTTTCTCGTGTTCTTGAGTCTTTGATCGCTATTTTATATTTCTGAGACCTGTTTCTTCTGTCTGTTCTTGCTTGTTAGTAGATTACTGCCTCTGAATCATGTACATTTGCATAGACGCAGGTTTGGGATTTGCTAGAATCCACACTTAGGAAAATGTCACGACCCAAACCCGCCCCTATGAGTTTACCACCGTAACCGGCCAGTAATCCGAGATTACCGAAGGCCTGCTTAACAGTAATACAGTAATACAAAGTATAGGGGCTGGCGGAAGCCAAAACAGTAATTAAAATATGTCCAATGAGCTGTGACAGCCTGTATGCAAAAAGACTTTTCATATACACATGTACAATCAGTACCAAAACAGTATGTACAATATATACAATCATTCAGGACAGGGACTTAATCCCTATTAGAATAGTACAGTGCAACATCATTCAGTCTATACAGTAATTACATAACAGATACAAAAAGGGGGAAACTAAAACACCCCAAAAGCCCTGGCTTGACAGGCTCAGAACCTCGCAGTGAGGCACAGTGGTTGGCTTTGGCAAAAGGGAGTCTAACCCACGCTCTTAGCTCCGGTCTGGTGCCTGAACACCTACATATATATATAAACAGTGAGCTAAAGCCTAGTGAATAACATGATGTGTAAAGAGGTTAAGAATGAATGCCCTTTCAATATTGAAAACAGTCGATTGATTCAGTATATTAGTCATTCAGTCATAACTGTCATATGTGGTACATCCAATAGCGGAACAGTACAGTAAACAGTAGGTCTTGAAAGACCGAACAGTCAATGATGGCCATCATAACAGTAAATAGAAGTTCCAAGATAGGAACTGACAGAGATCTCTGTAACAATAGCAGTAACGGTAACAGTAATTGCTATGGATGCCACAATACAGTTCGGAATAGCGGACATACATTCATTCAGTTAACAGTATCAATTCAGAAAGCAGTTCAGTTAAACATTCCGAAAATATTCATCTTTGAACATATCTTTACAACATTGTTACTCACAGAGTTCTGGGCTACAGATAAGCTAGTACGCGTCCTCGGATGCCAACCCTACATAGTTGCAGAGTGAACACACATTAAGCTACACAGTTTGGAAAACAGTAACTTAATCCCTATCTTGACTCGGTGTGGTTCTACATCAATATTCTCATTAAGATGCCTTAAACTAGGCCTAAGAATGCCTAGAATGGAATGAGGAAGCAAAGATGCACTTTAAAAATATTTTCAGAATTTTCAGAAAACAGAGGTCCCGCTCGAGCGTGGGTTTACCCGCTCGAGCGTACAGGCAAACAAAATACTCCGCTCAAGCGCGAGTTACCTCGCTCGAGCGGACTGTAAAACATGCCAAAAGTACTGGATGAGTAAAAATCACGCTCGATTGGGCGCTCGATACTCGCTCGAGCGTGTGACACAAGTCCTCGCTCGAGCGTCCAATACCCCACTCGAGCGGACTGTAAAATAGTGTAAAGTGCTGGATGCACGAATTTCACGCTTGAGCGCCAGTCACTCCGCTCGAGCGTGAGTCCAAAATCTGAAATTTCCAGATTTGAACCTCAAGCTCAAAAACAAGTTTCAATGTACCAAATTCGATCCTTTTGGGCTAATTTTCTGGAAAAATCTTGTAAACTCATAGTATAACATAATTCAAAGCTCAATTTGTAAAATCAAAGCCCAAAGGTAGCTCAATTAAACACAATTTCAAACCAATTTCATGAACATGATGTAAAACATAACATGTATGGATTTAATTAACCTCAAGACTTTTATTACAAGAACAAATGAGCCAATCCTTTCAAAATCATGAGGAATTCATGAATTAGAACTATAGTATGAACATGCATGTGGAATTCCATGGACAAAAATCCTCAAAACTCAAGAATGGCAACATGCATGCATAAATTCCTACTCAATTCAACATATTAAGTTAATTCATGACCTTAATCTCTAGACTTCCATAAACCATGCAACATATAACTTGAATACATGAACAAGAAGGCATAATCTCTACCTTAAGTCTCCAATTCTAGGTGTAGGAGTCCAAACATGCAATCAACCTTCAATTTCCTCAAATCACCAAGCTAAAATTGTTGAACTCAAGTTTCCTCACTCTCTCTATCTCTAGTCAGCTAAGGACTCAAGGAATGGCTGAGGAAATGATGCTAAACAATGTATAATTCAAGTCTCAACAAATGGTATGAAGCGGGCCACTAAGTGGCAAAGTTGTAAATAATGCAACCTGTATAATTTAACTTATTTTAATCTATTTAATCATACCAAATCACATTTCAAATAAATATGCCATAAAATCACATAAATTATGATTAACACATATCACTAATCAATTTCAGGTTCGGCCGCCAATAAGGCCTTCAATTTGCAGTTTAAAACATAAAACATGAACAGATAGTTTAACAGTCGAACAGATAGAGATGCACTTAAACAGATACAGACAATCAATCAGTTCTAGATTTTAGTCAGTCAGTCAATTAACATGTTTAGTCTCAGTTTAGCAGTAATCAGTGGTTAATCAGTAAACAGTGGTGAGGGTTGTCACAGAAAACTAAACAAATTTTGTCCCCAAACTTTCTTCAGAACTCTAAAATTGATAACCCAACAATTCTTAGGGTTTTGCCGAGGTCTTTAACCCACATAGTCCAACTTTCCTTGCCAAATTCACCCTAGCTGAGGTCATGGGGATGCTCAAATGGAAGGTAAACTTCTCCAATAAACTAGAATACTTCCGTCAAGAATTCTTCATTCCAGCCGACGTTCATCTAAGGTTGGTTGGGGAGGAGGATTCCATGATGCCTGGAGAGACATGTATGCCCTTCCCTGTAGTATCTATCATTTAAGGGTGGAGTCAAATTTTATCTTGATATCTTGTTTTGCTTTGGACCGAGATGCCTTCTTTTGTATCTGAACAAGTTGTCTTTTTGAATGTAAGTCCTCTTTTTGACTAAGTGTTCAATGCTTGTCTCTGTCTTTACTGTCTTGTATGATTCCATACTTAGAATATTTTTGTACTTCTTCTAAGTATACTTTAACTGTGTAATCACTTCGGGTTAGAACACATCTGACATGTACCACCTCGGATCCACTTCATCTCGGGTACACCCTCAGTTGGCCACCTCGGACCAACTTACCTCGAAGTTCACCTTTTACTGTGATCTCGGCCAATGGGCATTTTATAAAAAATTCTTTAAACAACATTCAACAAGTATTGTTTCCTTATTTGTACTTACTGTCTTCCAATATTTCCAGGTTTGACGAACTGGTTGGTGATCTCGGGTAACCAACAACTCGAGTGTCCCCTTATCTGGATACCTCGGCTGACTCCAACTTGTAAAAAATTTTAACAAGTGTTAAGCCTATTCCCCCTAATGTGAACCCAAGTGTCACTTATGTTCACGTTAAGCACGCATCTTCAATTTCGCTGAAGTCTGATACAAACAAAGACTAGCCGAGGTATTCAACCTTGGTTTCTCTAAAGCAAACTTAGTTCCATTCTGAGTTTAACTCTACCAACATGGCAAGCCTAGGTGAATTCAACTTAGTTCAACTCTATTATATGCAAGTATAATTCTTAAATCTAAGTTTCTTGTCATGTTTCATTCAGAAATATCGCCAACTTAGTTCAACTCTATTATATGCAAGTATAATTCAACTCTGTCATATATAAGTTTAAGTTACTCGTCATGTTTTATTCAGAAACATTGCCAACTTAGTTCAACTCTATTATATGCAAGTATAATTCAACTCTGCATATAATAAGTCTAAGTTACTCATCATGTTTCATTCAAAAACATCACCAACTTAGTTCAACTCTATTATATGCAAGTATAATTCAACTCTGCCATATAAGAAGTCTAAGTTACTCGTCATGTTTCATTCAGAAACATCGCCAACTTAATTTAACTCTATCATATGCAAGTATAAATTCAACTCTGCTATATAATAAGTCTAAGTTTCTCATCATGTTTCACTCAGAAACATCGCCAACTTAGTTCAACTCTATTATATGCAAGTATAATTCAACTCTGTCATATAATAAGTCTAAGTTACTCATCATGTTTCATTCAAAAACATCGCCAACTTAGTTCAACTCTATCATATGCAAGTATAATTCGACTCTGCCACATAATAAGTCTAAGTTACAGTCTAAGTTACTCATTAGAAACATCGCCAACTTAGTTCAACTCTATTATATACAAGTATAATTCAACTCTGCCATATAATAAGTCTAAGTTATTTGTCACGACCCAAACCCGGACTAATCGGTTTCGGATTCGGCCGTCGGTAAGGCCTTCAATTAGCAGTTTAAACATATAAACATGAACAGATAATCAGACAATTAAACAGATAGAATGCAATTAACTAACATATACTCAGTCAATTCAGTTTCAATTTCAGTCAGTTATCAGTTCCATTTTGCAGTAATCAATGATTAACGGTAATCATTCAGTCATTAATCAATAAACAGTATGAGGGTTGTTACATTATTCGTCATGCTTCATTCAGAAATATCGCCAACTTAGTTCAACTCTATTATATGCAAGTATAATTCTACTCTACCATATAATAAGTCTAAGTTATTCATCATGTTTTCATTCAAAAACATCACCAACTTAGTTCAACTCTATCATATGCAAGTATAATTCTACTTTGCCATATAACAAATATAAGTTTCTCGTCATGTTTCTTTCAGAAATATCGCCAACTTAGTTCAACTCTATTATATGCAAGTATAATTCAACTCTGCCATATAATAAGTCTAAGTTTCTCGTCATGTTTCATTCAGAAACATCGCTAACTTAGTTCAACTCTGTTATATGCAAGTATAATTCAACTCTGTCATATAATAAGTCTAAGTTTCTCGTCATGTTTCATTCAAAAATCGTCAACTTAGTTTAACTCTATTATATGCAAGTATAATTCAACTCTGCCATATACTAATTCTAAGTTACTCGTCATATTTCATTCAGAAATATCGTTAACTTAGTTCAACTCTATTATATGCAAGTATAATTCAACTCTGCCATATAAGAAGTCTAAGTTACCTGTTATGTTTCATTCAGAAACATCGCCAACTTAGTTCAACTCTATCATATGCAAGTATAATTCAACTCTGCCATATAATAAGTCTAAGTTTCTCGTCATGTTTCATTCAGAAACATCGCCAACTTAGTTCAACTCTATTATATGCAAGTATAATTCAACTCTGTCATATAATAAGTCTAAGATACTCGTCATGTTTCATTCAGAAACATCGCCAACTTAGTTCAACTCCATTATATGCAAGTATAATTCAACTCTGCCATATAATAAGTCTAAGTTTCTTGTCATGTTTCCTTCAAAAACGTCGCCAACTTAGTTCAACTCTATTATATTCAAGTATAATTCAACTCTGTCATATAATAAGTCTAAGTTATTCGTCATGTTTCATTCAGAAACATCGCCAACTTAGTTCAACTCTATTATATGCAAGTATAATTCAACTCTGTCATATAATAAGTTTAAGTTACTCGTCATGTTTCATTTAGAAATATCGCCAACTTAGTTCAACTCTATTATATGCAAGTATAAATAGTGAGTTGTTCTTGATAAAGTTTTTTTTGAGGTAATATTTTATATCAGATTAATCATAAAATATATATTTATCAGAGTGCGTAGCGGATAGCTTACACATATGACAAATTTTAAGGACGAAATTTTTAAAAGGAAGGAAGATTGTAATAACTCAAAAATTTAAGTTATCCCTTAAATTTTATATTATTATTCAATATTATTTTCTAAGTATTATGATATTTTTATTATATTTTTTTCTCTATATTTTTCTTAGACCAAAATACACTGAAATATAACATTTTTGGTACAACTACAATGCGTGGCCCTCAAGTCGCTTGCTAGCCACGCTTTCTTGACTCTATATATATACTATCTATCATCAACAGCCTCGTTACCAATCTCAAACTCTCTAAGTCTCTCTCTCTCGGCTCTCTAAGTGTTTGTTTTTATATATAAAAGTTTGAGTTTAGCTTGAAATATTTAGTAGGTCATAGTGAGTGAAAGATAAAAGTTGAAATTAATATTAAGGTGAGTTATATTATATTTTGAGTCATCATAACATGTTTTATATATGTTTTGAGTTACCATAATTTATTTTACGCAAATTGTGCTTTATAAATTATTTTAGCATTTTTAATTATATTATTTATTTTATGAACCTTATTTTATATACTAAGGAAAGCCCATGGATATAGTTGTTTATTAAAATATGTTTTGAGTAATTATTTTATAAGTACCACCACGAAGGTCTCATGTCTTGGGGGACTTAAATAACCATTGGCCCTTTGATTAGTTATTTTGTGACCCTCTGTTTGTCATGGATCCACTGACATTCTGATTTCTGGTGTGGAGCAAAGTGTTGTACGGAGCTAACTGCTACACTATTAGAGTTCGTGCGAGCCATCTCTTGAGTTTATACATCTGTTCTATTTTGTACCGTGATTATGATTTATGGTGTAGAGCAAAGTGTTGTACGGAGCTAAGTGTTACACTATGGTGGGAGCCACCTTTAGAGTTTCGTACGAGCCACCCCTTGAGTCCATACATCTATTATGTTCCATTCTGTATCGTGGTTATAATTATTTTGTTTGTATGATTTCTATATTGTATGTCTAATGATCTGTGTATTATATACTTTGTATTTCAATATCAAATTTTGTTTAACCAATAATTATCCATGGTGAATTTTATACCATTATGCTCTCAGTATAATATTTCTTACTCTGCTATGTGCTTATAGCTGTTTACCAATTTTCAAGAAACAATGCAATTCAGAAATAGCTTTTGGAGAGTCTTAGACACGAAGTTGCAGAATAGACACACACAGCACTTTTATAGTATTTATAATTATATTCTTCATATATAAATATCGGCCTTTTTGATCAATAAATTTTGTTATAAAAATAAAAACTCCAATGATTATTTTGGTACCCTTACTTAAATATTTTTTACCGCTCGCGTTTAGTAATTTGTTTAAAAATTGACCGGAGGTAACTTCAATTACTAACCATCACGATACTTAACCCTTGGGTACGGGGAACGGGTCGTGACAATTAGTGTGACTCATAATTATCAAATGTCACTATTGTTCTGTGTTTTTATTTATAAATAATTTTTTTAAGTTAAATTTATTTTTATTTTTTTTATCAAGAAAAAAGGATACTCTGAGGTGTCATCACATCATCCGTGGGCCCAGGAACTCAGGATTCTATTGAAATACAAAGTAAGGTCTCCGCAGAGAACTACTAAAATTACTCAACATTTCGTTCCCCTAAAAATCGAACCTGAGTCATACTTGTAAAGAATGATATCTTCTCCATTAAGCCACCACTTGTTGGTTTTTTAATGTTAAATTAGATAGTTGCATTTGTACCCCAAAAGCAAAAAAATGAGAGAGTTGCATATATCCTTTGCAACAGTGAGTCCGCAACTTCAAAAACAACCATATCTATACCACTGAGGGACTCGTACTTGGAATTTGATTGGATTGGTGTGCTTAACGACTCATGTCCCATTATATAAACAAATTTCAGCCATAAACATGAATAATAAAAAAAAAGTCAATGCTATACTTTTTAATTAGGTTTGTGTGCATGTTATTTCTTTAACTTTCTAATTTAGCCCTCAAACAAAATTCACAAATGGATCTGTCCAACCATATGCTATTAACAGCTTCATGAGTTAAAAAAATTCAATGTTTTATTTTCACTTGTGCTTGATTCTTGTACTGAGACAACTAGATTGTTGTGGTAAAAAATAGTTGAACTAACAAAATTACTTAGAAAAGTTTGATCCCACAGAATGAATTTGATTCAAAATTAAGTCCCAATAATAGATACTGTCTGGAGGTAAACATTTTAAAAATTTATAGAAATGTAGCATTGTTGGACCCAAAAAACAAAAAAGGTTTTTTCTCATCATTTGAGGCCTTCCCCTGCTTCTATCTTCTATCTCAAGCAAACACTCTTTGTTTTCATATATCAATAGGTCTCACCTTCATTTTCTTCTGTCTTCAACTGCTGAAGTAAAAGTTCATTCCATGTATCAATGGGTCCTGGCAAGCACCAATGGAGACAATCATAAAACTGCCTTTTATTCCCTACAGGTGGGTGCCAATAATGGTTCGGATGACCATCTGGTCTCATACTCATGGCTTCAGTCACATCCAACAACCTGAACTTCAATCCCCTTTCCCTCCCTTTCCTCTTTGCAACCCGAAACTCATCCATCTGCATCATGTGAAACGTCGAAATATACCAATCATACTTCATTTCTCTCTTTTCAAACGGCCTCGTCCTTATACAATTCCCTCTTCCTTTCATCTCCTCAGCTGCAAAGTGCGTCGGTGATATAGTCCTCAGAAAAACTATCCCCTTAAAGGGACGAAGATTAATCAGAGTTCTAAATGCAGTTTCTAAAGCCACCCTGTATCCATAATACATGGTGAGGTCTTTTATGTTCTTTTCCTTGCACGAGCTACACCCGACAACCTTACCCTTTTCGTGGTACATTACTGGCTTAGCGAACCAATGTCCAATTGAGATGATCACGTAGTCGAAAGCTTCGACCTGAGTTGGCCAAACCTCATGTACCTCATCTAAGTAGAGGTCAATGGGCTTTGCCGGGTAAGGACTCACACCACGTGCCTTAACCAGAAAAGGAGTCCTTGAAAGTTGTAGTGTAAAATTGTAATCAGGGTAGAACCAGCGTCTAAATTTTATGTCCGTTGTATTTGATTGTTCTACAAAACTTGCAACCTAAAATACAAGATAATAGTAGTTATTGATAAGCAATTCTAATATTAAAAAAAGCAAAAACAAAACGTCAAAGGTTAGGTTTGAGACAAACTTCGGATTTGAGTGGGGGCAAAATTTTACCAAGAATCATATACGAAATTTATTACCATTTGATGAAGGAAAGTAATACATTAAAAGAACAGAGAGATAGAGTTTGAAAGGAGGGCAAACTAAACATTGAGAAAGTGATGGAAAAAATAAAAACCAATGATTAAAATTGGAGAGTAAAAAAAAATATACCAAAGGGAAAAGTTCAAAATGATTTCTGAAACATAGGTACATCAAGTAATTTCCAAATGAGAGCAATTTTGAAAGTTCTTTTAGAAACTATAAGTAAAATGGTAATTTTTCAAAAGCCAGTTGAGACACCCTTTATTAGCTCTGCCAAATGGAGTAGTTATTCAATACCCCCAATAAGGCATGGCCAAGTAGTGTCACAAGATAATTGTGATTGATGAATATTGTAAGATCTACCATTTTTTATGGGTGATTAAGGAAAAACACGAAGGGTGACATTTTATTATTGATTTGTGATATGATTAGGTCGTGTTTGGAAACTTGGTTCCCAAATTTTTTTCTCATTTTTTTCATTAAAAGACAAAAGTTTTGCAAAATCAAAAAAAACAAATCTAAACAAAATATCACATCCAACCCAATAATCATTTTATTTTTTCTCTCACAAACATCACATCCAACCACAAAAAAACCCAACTATCTTTCCAAACACTAAAATTTTTTTATCCAATAATATCTTACAACTAAAAAAACTACATAAAAACCCACTTCCCAAACACCCACTACGTGGTGTGGGAATTGATTTTTTTTCCCCCTATAGTTAGTTCTCTCCAATCTTGCCCACCCTAGCACTTTTCGATTAACTGGGGATCAATAGTAAATTCTCCCAAATGAATAAAGCAATGGGATTTTCTGTCCTCAAATTTCTATGACCCTCTAACCAACAAATTTTTTTAACGATCGAACAGTTATAAGTGTTTTGGAATGAGGAATAAAGAAATTTAATAACAGAAAATTCTTGGCTATGAATATACGCAACACGTTAATTTTTGTACTTACACTACTCAACATGCACCCTAGCGATTGCATTTGATTTCTTGCCAATGAGTCCCCAACAAAGGCCATGGACTTCCCTCTCACAATCTCCAAAAACCTAGCTGCATCAAACAGAGGCAGCTCACAATCTTCTGGTTTCCACCTCCACTTCATGAACTCTGTGTCTGGTCTTCCATACTTCATGCAATTTTGCGCATCTTGAATCACACATCTACTATTGTTTGTGTAATAAGCAGGCCCCTTGGGATATGGTACCCATTTCCCAATTGACATATCACATTTATCCCCTAATCTCAAGCTTATGGAGTCATTAACAGCACGGCACCGCAATGGTGGTGTCAGTGATTCATCGACATTAATATCACGCAATTTTAAGAATGGCAAATTGTCAAGATTATAGTCAAGAGAGATAAAGGTGACAAGAACTAGGGTTGGGATCAGTATTATTAGGATTGGCTTCAAGATTTTAGGCCAAGGAATTGAGTGTTGAGTTGTTGTACCCATTGGGAAACTTTAACGGGTTAACAACAATAAACTTTACATTAGAGTACATGTTCAGTATTAATAACACTTACTATTAGTGTAGTAATGTCCAAATATTGCAGTAACTCAGTATGCTAATTAATGTTATATATACATAAAAGAGTATTATAACCCCCTATTTAATTGTTATTATTTCACATTTGTTAGCTTCAGTTTTCAAATTTTAACATTATATTTTTATATCTTCATAAATATCTATTCCATGAGAGAGAGAGAGAGAGAGAGAGAAATTTCATTGAAAAAGAATCACTCTAGTTTTTAAGTACTACTTCTAGGTGCTTGCATGTTGACTGTCGACGGTTCTGTTTGTAATTTGGACTTACCCACGTGTCTACGATTTGAAAAAAATTAAACATGCATTTGCTTGCAGTGCGATTTGCAGTTTGTAGAGATAAAATTTAAGAATGTGCGGACGGTTGCAGCCAATTTGTAAATTGAGTTTTTACCTTATAAATTTTATTTTTGGACTTGTTTTTTCCCATTTTTTAAATATTATTGATTGCGAGAGATTTAACACTATCCTCCATTAAAACTGAATTATAAAAACTTAAAATAAAAATTAAATAAAAACTAACGTATAAAAAAAAATCACGTAACTAAATTTATAAAAAGTTGAAGAAATTTTAATTGAAGAATAAATATTTTAAACAAGACAGTGCATGATATTATTATAATGTTATAATATTATTATAATGACATGAAAAAAAGTGGTTGATTATTGGTGAAGAGTATTACAAAACTTACATGAAAATCTAACAGTCCAGATTAAAAAAAAAAAAAAATGTATACAGATGCGTGCAAGTGAATACAGATGTTGGTAAAACCAGCGACTGGTCTGCAACCCGCAAAATAAAAAAATCCTAACCCGCATCCGACCTTAATGATTCTGCGAAAACCACCCAAATAAATGTAGAGAGTTCGAATTGAGCGATTTTCACGAATTGAATAACCCTATCTCAGCCCTAACTACTTTTGTACCTAAATAAAACATAAATGGTATGTATGCAAAAACATGTTTAGAAAAGTAAATATAATCTGCTTTCTGTGGCGTATGTTTAAAATTGCTATGGTAAAGCCCACACTCAAAACAAATCTAGCCTACACAATTCTAATTTTGAACAATTTTTAATTTGCCATTGTGAGCACCAACTAATGATACAGTAAAAAATAGACAAACCTACCTTTGTTAGATGACAGATAAAAAATACACACCTAAAATATTTTTTACTTTGCAAAATATCACTCAAGCCATACCATATAATACTTTAAATTAATTTTTCCCAAAAAACCTTTCTTGATTTCTAAATCATAATATTATTGATTTCACCTAATGTGCAAATGAATTTCAAGATGCTCATGCAGAATAAAATTAGATTAACATTAGAGCAAATTTCCCTCTAAAAACAAAAACATTAGAGCAAATTCAACAGATGCTCACAACAAATTTTTCTTTCAAAAAAATATAAATCGAACCAATAAAATCACTGGAGAATGCATATCTTAATGGCAGAAAAGGAGGTTCCAATTGAAATAGTAGTAACTCAGAACGATAAAAACAATATCACTAGAAACAACCATTAGATGTTGGGAATAAGTTGAAGGAAAATGAAAACTTAGCAGAACCTACGCTTCTCCAAGCAGGACTGAACAATTCAAGTAAGGGGGCACTCTCCTTCAAACAACATTTTTCGCTTTTGCTTTCGCATCCATCCCTTGCAGAATGTTAAAATTTGATGGCCCAACAGTGTCAACGAACCCTCGTATTGATAGTTCTGGCACTGTAGTATTTTTCACCAGCAACTCGTGATCAATAAAGATGATGACCACTGTAATATCATCGTGAAAGAACCGTCTCACTCCCTTTTCAATCTTCTTAAGATCATTGTACCTCATCTCTCTTTTCCTAGCTGCTTCATTCAGAGCTGATTTAAGAAGCCTTCTTGCAATTCCCTAGTATTTGAAGGAGAATAATGAAAATTATATCAATGCCTAGTAAAAAGAAGGCTAAATTACACTGACCTCCCTTGAGATTTGGGGAATTATGCCAAAATTGTGAGGCTTGCCATATTTTCTCTAAATCTCAGGATATGTCTGTAATTTACCTGTGTAAAAATGATAAAGATGGTTATGTGAGCACAGAGACTAACTGGTCTAGGGTTATTGTAAACAATCTCTACAGCCTGTTGATTTGTCAAGTGTTCCCAAAGCCCGTCAGATGCAAATATTAGAAATCTGTCATTTGGTCGTAAAACTCTTGAATATATGGATGGTTCAGCGTCAGAACTGTGCCGACGGAGAAGGGTTCAGATAGGTGGAACCGCGGGAATGATGGATCAAGAGAGAACTCTGGCCTCTTCAAGTATGCATCTCCGATAGATCTAGAAACCTAATTGAAAATAAACCACACACAAAAACAGAAACACAACATTATGAGCAGGAAAACAACTGACACTTTTGCAAACAAATAAATTCTAATTAATTAACAAGTACAAGTGAATTATACCAACTTCTGCACAATCTTCTTAATCATCAACCACAAGGGAATAAAATTGTATCATTTCATAGGCCTTTCATGCCTTGTCGGCAGCTGGCTTCCATTTTTTCACATATCTCATCAAGGAATCCATCACATTGCAATCTAAAAGTTCCCAAGAAATAGTTTTGTAACAGGAGAAACTTGCTTCCAACTTTTAATCATTTCAATGGTACTCACTTTTAAATGATAATCAATTCAATTTCAAATAAGTAATCCATCAGCTAAGAAGCATGCATATGGACACGGACAAGGGTATGTACGGTGCATACATATGAGAGGTATTGATGTATACGTGGGTAATATATATATATATATATTTTACCTTGCTTTTTCTCTCTTTGTTCCCATATATTTTACTTTTGACTCCAAACAAGCTTTCTAAAATTATATATTAAAAAATATCTACGAAAGTGTCCTAAAGGCGTGCCAATGAAGTGTCCCCAACGTAACCTACAAAAAAATAATAATTAAAAAAATTACATGCCACGTGGCAAGTCAAACATGAGGACACATGTGTCCGACCGTCTCAGTGTCCCTGCCGTGGCGGACACGGCACCCATCTTGGAGTGTCGGTGCTTCTTAGTCCATCAGTCTGCTAAAGAACAACAAATTTTCTAAAAGGCCAAGAAATGCCAAAACCAAAACCAAAGAAGAGAGAGAGAGAGAGGGAGAGAGAGAGGGGAAAAAAAAGAAGCAGTGGCTCTAGTTAAGGCATGCAGGAGGATTGTTATAATGACAAAATGGTATTGAGATACCAATGCATTAAAGGTATTCACCTCCCCTATCTAATTAAACCAATTTCATAATCTTTCGGCCAATAAACGATACTTTACATTTAATGCAGAATAAATAATGAGAAGCACACAAGTTATACTCCAAAACAGAGCAACTCAAGGATTAACTAAGGTTTCAAATTGGTGAAGGCAACCAATCAAGGAAAAGTTCAGCGAATTCTACTCAGCATATGGAGTTCCTATTAAAAGGCCCTGATGAGTTTCCCACACTTTTATGGATACAACTTCATAAAATCCCAGAACTCACTACATTCTAAATTCCTAATAAGGTGTACAAGTGCATCAACTGTCAAGACCTTGTTTGAATTTAATTTTTTTCTATTTCACTACTAGGGATAGTTGAAGATTGTTTTAGAAACTACTTAAAACTGTTATTTTTTGTTCCTCAAGAAAAAGATGGGTGTACAATGTGTCAATGATCCACTTCTACGAAGCATGAGTACGTGTAGGAATACTGGTACTGATACGATATGGGTACGTCGATATGGCAAAATTCAAAAAACATAGAGTACATGTACGACTTGGTACGCTTGTAAAAAAATATTTATTTTTAATTTAGAACCCAAACCAAACCAAACCAAGCCTTAAGTCCCATCAAATGGGGTCGGCTACATGAATCCTTTTTCTCCACGCGGCCCTATCAAAGATCATTTCGTTAGTCAAATTAAGTAAATCCATATATCTATTTACAACGCTAACCAACATTAATCTAGGCCTATCCCGTCCCCTAACATTTCCATTTACCGTTACAGCATCGCATCTCTTCACTACTGCCTCTGTTGGTCTCCGTTGAATATGACCAAACCATTTCAATCGATTCTCTCTCAGCTTATCTTCTATCGGTGCTATTCTTACCAATTTCCGAATACACTACACTCATTCCTAATTCTGTTTTGTCTAGTCTTGCTACACATTCACTTTAGCATTCTCATCTCAGCCACACTCATTTTATCTACATGTTGTTTCTTGATTGCCTAACACTTCGTCCCATACAACATCGCTCGTCTAATAGCCGTTTTATAGAACTTACCTTTAAGTCTAGTGGGTATTCGTCTATCGCACAGCACCCCGGACACACTTCTCCATTTGCACCATCCCGCCTTAATCCTATGGGCCACATCCGCATCGATCTCCCCCGTCCTTGTGATAATCGACTCTAAATAACGAAAATGTTCACTCTTAAGCAGTTCTTGGTTCTCAATCTTCACTTCTCCTCTGCTTTCATTGTTACTGTTACCAAATTTACACTTCATGTACTCTGTCTTAGTTCTTCTTGTCCGGAATCCTTTAGATTTAAGAGTTTTTCTCCAAATCTCTAACTTTGTATTAACTCATTCTCTAGTATCATCTACTAGTACTATATCGTCTGCAAAAAGCATACACAATGGCATATCATCCTGGATATTTCTCGTCAACTCATCCATAACTAAAGCAAAAAGATAAGGACTTAAAGTAGATCCTTGGTGTAACCCTACAGTCATAGGAAATTCATTTGTCTCTCCAGCAGGCAATCTAATAGTGGTTACCAACTCTTTATACATGTCCTTAATCACATCAATGTAACCTTTTGTCATCCATTTCTTCGCTAACACCCACCATATTATATCCCGAGGCACTCTATCATATGCTTTCTCAAGGTCGATAAACACCATATGAATCTCTCTTTTCTTTTCTCTATACTTTTCTATTACTCTCCTCAAAAGATAGATCACTTAATGTCAAAAATAAAAATATAAATCAAAATTAAATGTCAATATATTAAATAACTTACAAACCATAGTTTAATTTTAAAATCATGCTAAGCATAAAACAAAAAATAAAAAAGAAATCTAGTGAAAAGAGTTTTATTTCTGTAATAGAAGAAAATATTGTTTCAACTGAGATACGGTACGGCTTGGGTATATACTAGGTACGTTTGGGTACACCAAAAATTAAGCAGAAAAATTTTGGATACGTATTTCATGTACCCAGTACGTATGCAAAAGTGCCATAAGAGGTACCATATGCCGGTACGTATCCAATACGGGTACGGTATATTTTTCGAAGTACCCATGCATCATAGATCCACTTAATTTTAGTGCTATCACAAAATAGGAAGGTAATCTTATGTTCCTTTCTTCTTCTTTTTTTTCTTTTGCCAGGTATGTAATCTTATGCTCTATCTATACTATACATGTCCTATAAATTCATTTTAGAATAATCTAAACAAAGTCAACTAATACAAATATAGTGAACCATCATAAACGCCTTTTTAATTTTAGGTGCCATAGATTATTCTCAACAACTCAGTGAACTAAGTTAAAAAATGCAAATTTCCCGTGCCTGTGCATTCTAGTGTTCCTCTCCCCATGGGAGTGAGGCAGAGTATGACTGTCAGTGCAGATGAAGCCTGTAAACAAAGCCCAATGGTGTGCATAAGGTTCAAAAGGATTAAATACTTGGGCATTCTATAATTTCCGTCTTTTTAAAAGGGAATCCTTAGATCAATGTAGACATAATTTGATAGGTATCACCATCCCACACTACAAATAATAAACATGCATTAAAACCCATTAAAAAAAAAAGTAAAGAAAAGTTAATATGGAAATGCACTCCTACAGTCAAATAACTACACAAACCTGAATGATCCCTTTGATACGCCACACCCCATTTTTCATAACAACAATATGCGAATCATCTGGATGCAAGGACCTAAGTTCTTGTCTAACCTCCTCCATACTGGCGTTGTGATCCTTAGTCAGCTGTTCAGAAACAATTTTATTTGATCTACCCACATAGCCTATTACAGCTCTCGAATCACCTAGATTGGCAACATATAATGTCCCTTTCCAGATGATTCCAACCAGACAACAAGACCCATTGGCTGCAATTAATGGTTTTATTCCACATGACCGGCGCACAAGAGTAAGAAATCCATCTTCAGTAGCAGAAAAAGCACTTTTAAGAATGTCTTCAGATATTGTTCCATTTTGTTGAGCAAGCCCTATTTAAAACAAACAAAACCAAAACAAATAAGACCCTATGTATAACTACACAAAACTACTAAAAGGCACACTATGCAGCAGTTTCAGTGAAGACCAAGAAACAAGAAACAAAAAGGAACAACAGCGTAATGTACTTGACAGGAAACATAAAGAATAGCTACTCCACCATGAGTTGAGAAGGAAAACAAATGTTCCTTCAGTTAAGTGTCTGAAAGAATTGAGCAACAATGAGACCAACATTAAGAATTTTGCTAGTTTGTACAATATTGGTATTAAAAATCAAATAGAATTGCGGGCACTCATCCAAAAAATTAAAAAGAACTAAGCATATGTGCAAGGGCGTTTTGGCAAAACTTTGTTTCATATTACCGTGAGAACTGCATTCTTTTAGTCTCAATTTTTTGAAGATCGCCAATTTCTTCAGCACATGATTTAAATAGCACAACCAACTAGGCTCTTAAATTACAAAATTACCAGTATCCGTTGACGAGAGCATGCGAAGATAAGAAACCAACTAGTAGAATTACGTAAAACTAAATATTTGGCTAAAAGCTCTAGACCTTGAGTTACGAACTGTCAGATCTTTCTACAGTTATGCCAAATCACACTAGCCAATGCACTGAGATACCATAATTTATCCAAGAAAATTTTCTTGAATTACGAATTGATGACCCAATTCAGAAACAAACAGTCAGAAGCTTGATCTCTTTTAATTTACACCAATGAAGTGACATTAATAATAACCAAAAGAAAGTAAAAGACATAAAATAAAATCCACAACAAGACAAACATACACCAAATCATCAAGAACACCATTAATTTCCTAGCATGTATATATAGTCAAACCAGTCACAAAGCAACATTTGTCAACATTAACACCAAATATAGTAAATAAAATCAAGAAACAATTCCACAAAAAAAAAAAAAAAAAAAAAAAAAAAAAAAAAAAAAAAAAAAAAAAAAAAAAAAAACCAAAAAAGCTTACTGATTAGATGAAGGAAGAGATGGTCACGGATAAAGCGGGAGGCTTCGGGACCACCATGCCCATCATAGACTCCAACAAACGTGGCGTCACGGCCAGTCTCAACCTGGCTGTGATCCTCAATAACCTCATTGGCCTGTACAACAGCGAACGAGAACTCTCCATATGAATGCTTCTCGAGGTCTCTGCACCAGAGAAGCGCGTCTTCACCACCGCCCGATTCATCATCATCACCACTACTATTATTACTATTATTATTATTATCCTTGTTCATACGGGCATATCGTCGAACAGGTCCCCAACATGTCGATGCCATCCTTACCAGCCCTGAGAACATCCCTCATTTCCCTCTCCAACAAAACCCTAGAAAGTTCAACACTACAAAAAAATAAAAATAAAAAAATAAAATAAATTCAAGAAAAAAACAAAATACTGACTTTAACAACACACAATTGACCAATGCAATGCAAATGGAAACAGTTGATTATGAACTCAGGACAAAATTTGATAAATGAGAGTGGAAACAGTTGATTTTTCTTCAAGAACTCAGACTTACCAAGAATTTATCAATGTTAGAGAGAGAGAGAGAGAGAGAGAGAGAAAGTTAGATTGTGAGTCCAAGAAACCAAACACAGAATTGATCGATTGAACTGTAGGATCAGTATCGGGACAGTTCAGAGCAAGAGAAAGAGAGAGAGAAAGTGAAGAATTGAGGCTGCGATTGATGGATTAAAGCGTAGAGAGAGAGTGAAGGAATCATTGAGAGAACGAAGAGTATATATATGTGACAGAGAATTACAGAGATATATATATATATATAGAGAGAACAGCATATAATTTGTATATTTCGGACTTGCACGAGTGACTGACTGATAGCATAGACAACACAGTGATATATATATATATATATACATAGAGAGAGAGAGAGAGAGAGAGAGAGAGGGGAAGGGAGGAGGGAGATGCACAGTGAAAGGGAAAGTTGACCAAGCGTGTGAACAAGCACAAGACTATAATGCCCCTATGGAATTGGGAAATTACGAAAATACTGCTTATCACGGTAATCACTGAGAAAATGGAATTGGGAAATTACGAAAATACTGCTTATCACGGTAATCACTGAGAAAAGGTCCCACCCATAAGCGCCATGTCATATATGGATAGTGGGAAAATTATTCAATACTCCCGGAGCACCACGTGTCCATACTCCAAACCAATCACTAATCAGTTAGTCCCATGTTGTCCCCCCATCTCCAACATAAATCGTGGGCCCTTGTGTCTCTCCACCAATCAAAACATTATGGAGCACCACGTGTCCATACTCCGGGAGTACTGAATAATCACCCTGGATAGCGATAGAAATTTGTTTTACTAGATTATCGGAAAATATTGGTAATTAATGGTTTAGTGTGTTTTTTTATTTTATTTTAATAAGAGGAGTATGTGATAAATTAGTATATTTTTTATTTTTTATAAAAAAAAATATGACATATGAGTTGAATTTAAAATGATGTGATAAAGAGATAATGTGACCCAAATAAAATGATTGTGATCCAAATAAAATAATACTATGTATCTTAGCACATGCCAAACAGTGCTTGAAAATATGATTAAATTAGTGTTAATTGGTGAAAAGTTCACATCAATGAAGTCATATGTTATTTAAGATTTAATATTTCTATATGATAAGGACACGCGTTGAAAAATTGTTAAAAAATTGACTGAAAAAATTATTAGCGACTAGCAAATGGTAACCAACGGTGTTTAGTGGTGGTGAGATAGACAGATAGATAAATCAATAAGTGATATTTGGACAAATAGTTAGCTATATAAGTGACATGTATACAAATATATAACATTTAAATAGATAGACAAATAAATAAGTTTTGAACATATATGCTTCCTTTCAAACAAATTAATGTTCTTTTAACCTAAAAAGATTTAACTTATTAGCTCAAAAATTTCAAAAATTGACATTTTGAGCTTATTAAACTAATGTGTATGAAAAAAAATATAAGTGACATGTATACAAATATATAACATTTAAATAGATAGACAAATAAATAAGTTTTGAACATATATGCTTCCTTTCAAACAAATTAATGTTCTTTTAACCTAAAAAGATTTAACTTATTAGCTCAAAAATTTCAAAAATTGACATTTTGAGCTTATCTATCTATCTATCTTCTATCTATACTATTATAAAGTGAACAGGAACTTTGGTGTCCTGAATCTTTACTCTCTTCATGCCAAAGAGATGGACAAGGCTTGAACCCATGACCATGGGTTTAAGTACGAGAACTCATACCACTTAAGTTAAGTACATATTATAATATTAATTTCATTATTATTATTTTTTATTCCTACTCATTTAAATTGCACACACATCGTGTGTGCCACCCACTAGTTAAGCTAATGTGTATGAAAAAAAGCCCTTTTTATAGTTATGGTAAATAATCAGAAAATTTTAGTACAATATTCGTTATATTCAGGAAATTTGAAAATATATATAATTATTGACGTATAGGAGATATTTAGTGAGATTTGTTTGTTTGAAATATTGTGATAAAATTCGGGATAAAAAAATAAAAGAATTTTATTACTCTGTATGCTTTCTTCCTTTCAATTTTATTAGTTTTTTTATAAGAAAAATTATCTAAACAAATAATAGTGGACTTGTAAATTAAGAAAGTGATTCCAAATTAATTATAGAAGCTACCTTCAACATGCATTTATTTGCTACGACATGAACCAAAAATAATATAAAGAAATTATTGAAGTAAAATAATTGTAAATCAAATTTTATATGATGTCATGATCAATGGTATTGGTATATGAGATAAATTAGATGAAATTTTATTCTAGGAACATATGACCAATGATAAAATTATTTGAAACTACATGTTAGTTGGCGTGATTCATTATTAAATAGATTACTTTTGTTCAAATTGTTCGACTTATATTCCTTATAATTGATTATATGGTTAATTCTGTATTGTACTTGGAGTAAATTACACTTTGCCCCCTCAGAGTTTTACCCATCTTTTAAATTTGATTTTTCTTACTTTGCCTTTTCATGTTTATAATCATTCCTACTTTGACCTTTTTAAGTTTAATTTTCTTACTTTGACCTTTCATGTTTAAAATTATTCCCTCTTTGGCTCTTCATATTTTCAATCCTTCTCACTTTACTCATAGACTAACTTCTATTAAAAAAACTAACAAAATATGCCACATTACCAACACATCAGCTCCATGTGTGATATAAAAAGTAGGGCGGGCGAGGGTCGGTTACGGCCACAAAACCTCCAATCCGTCATCCTTCCGCCAGATTGGTGGATTGGAGAAAATCAATCCGCATCTGTCCGTCAATCCGGCGAATGTGGATTGAGCGGATTGGCGGTTTGGCGGATGGATGCGAATCAGTTTGGCGGTTTAAGATTTTATAAATTTTCAACATAATTCAACTTGTGTACTTCCTCAAAAAAAAAGAAAGAAAGAAAATATTACAGTCAATGACTTAAAAAACTATTACAATCACTGTATGTCTCATCCAAAAAAAGAAAGTTTGAAACTTTTGAATATCACAATCACTACATGACTCATCCACATATTACAATCACAGCATGATTCATCCACATAAAGTATTACAATCTATGGTTCTTAAAATATAATAACAATTCAAACCACCAAAACAATGAACAGGGCAGTAGTAGAGATTGTATGTCTCTGTATTGTTACATCTATATACGTTTTTGAAAACAAAAACCAACCAGCATATATCATATTTTCTATTTATTATTTTTAGAATTAAATTTAAAAACCAAAAAATATAAATAAATAATATGTTTATTTTTTCAATTCAAAAACTATATTCAGGTTGAAAACTTTTTTTTAATAGAATATTTAAACTCTTTTTAATTGAAAACACAAACAAAATATTTAAACAAATTGAAAACATAAAGTCTTATAAATTATTAAGGGTGCTCGCGGTTTGGCGATTTGGTTACGGTCAAAGGAATCTCAAATCCGCCATCCGTCTGCCAAATTGGCGGATTGGAGAAAATCAATCTGTAACCGTCCGCTCGTCATCACGCATCCGTCCAAAATCCGCGCGGATCAGTTCGGTTCGGTCGATTTTGGCGGATCGGTATATCCGTTGCTCACCCCTAGTAAAAAGTTTACTAAAGTTGCAAAAAATAAAAAATAGAAAACAAAAAAGTTGAATTTTTTTTTTAGTCTTTAGTGATTTGTTTTTCAAATTTATTCATAAATATTATTACATTATAGGTACATTTAGATTAGATGCATCTAAAAAAAAAAAGTTTAAAAACAAATTAACTAGAAAAAGAAAAAAAGTTTATTAAAGAGGAAACAAATTGAAAATATACTGACTCAAATACTTGTATTGTCAATTCTAAAATAAAAAGTTTACTATCTTTTTTTTCATCTTTAGTTAACTTTTTTCCTCTTTTAGTTAAATTTGTTTTTATTTCTTTAGGTACATTTAAACTAGATGCATCTATAATGTAATAATATTTATGAATAAATTTGAAAAAAAAGTTCACTAAAGATTAAAAAAAAAAATTCTAATTTTTTTTGTTTTCTATTTTTTATTTTTTACATCTTTAGTGAATTTTTTACATCACACGTGGAGCTAATGTGTTGATGATGTGGCATATTTTGTTAGTTTTTTTTTTATGAAAGTCAATCTAGGAGTAAAATGGAAAGAATTGCAAACATAAAGAGTCCAAGTGAAAAAAATTAAACTTAACGGGTCAAAATGGAAAAGATTGCAAACATGAAGGACCAAAGTGAGAGAGATTACAAACGTGAAAGGCCAAAGTGAGAAAAATCAAACTTAAAAAGTCAATATAGAAAATAGGTAAAACTTTAGGGGGGCAAAGTATAATTTACCCATTATATTTGCTATATGAACTAGAAAACTTCAAAATGAAAAAAAGATATGTTTAAATTTCAGAGAAAAATGAAGGATCATGGAACAACGATGCATGTTTGAATCCAAAAAACAAATGAAGATTGGATTAAGGTATGAAATCATTATAAAAGAAAGAGTACTACTTCCAAATTTACAATAATGCCATGTTTTTTTTTTTTTTAAGGTTTTTTTTTTCATATTAAAAATCTTGGGCTCTTAACTTTTTTACTAGCTTTTAATTTTTTTAGTTTTGACTTTTGGTAATAAAGTAAGGCCAAGTTTGGCTAACCTAAAAAAGTGTACTTATTTTATCTTTTTATCTTTTTTGGGTCACATCAATTAACATCTTCTCTCTACTTTTTCTACACATAATACAAAAAAAATCAAAAAGTGCACTTATTTAGTCTTTCCAAACTTGGCCTAAATGTAGATAAAAACAAAACAAAAAAACGTACAAGAAACTATGTATTTTTTAAAAAAAGAATAAAAACAGCTTACTTTTTTTTTTTATAATAAATTGCTCTAGTTTGTTGAAATTGGTTTTTATACTCTAAAAAGAATTTGAAAACCAACAAATAAATAAAGAGCCAAAATTGAAATTCATGGGGGAAGAAATGTTCCCAAAGCAATACATTTCCATTACGTAAGGGCTGAATTTGATTAAAAAAATTAAGAACCAAATTAAGCTAAATTTCTCATTTAATACTGTGTGGGTGATTTTCTGACCACACTATCCGCCTAGTAATAAGTTGGAGAGCACTGGCAGAATAGATGGCTTCAGCAAACCTGTAACAGAAAGAAAAGGCTCCGACGGTGGCTCTTTCACCCGGGGGCACTCCGACGATTAAGTCAGTATATCTCTCAAAGATAATCAAGTGCTAAACTCACAAGCTTAAGCATAAAACTGCGTACCTTAGACCCATGGGGGTGCCTCTCTTTTATAGCCAACTCAATCCTAGTCCCACTAGAAGCCTGACCTCTATGGACTCCCATTCAGTGCTTACTTTGGATTTCTCAAGAGATAAAGATAAACTCCCTAAGAGTTTTATCCTTATCTTAGCTAAGTCTTCTCTTTACTCTAGGACTCTTGCCCCTTATCCATTATTCGCTTATCTCGGATTCCGAGATCTTCGGAGATAACCTCGGCCTCGTCGAGATAACCTCGGTGTCACAACCAGGACACGTGGCACTTCGGCTGACACGTCGGCGTCACCTTGCCATGTGTTGGTATTCAGAAAATACATCCCCACAACTGCCCCCTAGGTTCTATTACCTCGACATTCTGAGGTGATGGAACCTATACCTGTATTTCCATCCAGTAAATCGGCTTAAGATTTGACAGCCGAGATCATTTATGTCTGGCCGACATGCTTTCCCTAAAAAATCAAAGATTTTTAAGGAACCTTTTACGCGCATGAGCTGTCATGCACTTCAATTCAACCGTTTTAGACACGCGTTTCTTTCTTACTGGCTCGTGCCTGTGACGCACGCGCATAAGTCAACTCTTCTTCACATGCGCCGTCTGACGTATGCGTCTCTTTAGGCGTATTGATTGCTTTTGCCGCCGTTTTTATTTTTTGACAAAATCTTTCCCATTTCTTTCGTCTCTTCACTTTTGCATCTGAGTTCTCTTGTTTTTTTCTCTTTCTAAAACTTTTTCTCTCGAATCCGCCATTGTTTCAAGCTCCAGGCTCTGCAACTTCATTCGTCTCTCTGGTGAGGCTCTCGCTACTTTGTCACTCCTGTAACCGTCGTCTGCCTTCGGCGAACTTCATTCCGGCTTCAATTTCTCTGGTAAGCCACTATTCTTTATGTATTCAGTTTACTGATATTCTTCTATTCTTCTTGTTGCCATTATTGTTCTGTTTAAACTGTTAATTCCGTGAATCATACTTATTGTTCACTACTTCTTGCATTTTTGCCACTGTTCTTGGTCCTGTAGTTCTTGTTTTCTTTATGCTTTTGAGAACCCCACTTCTGTTCTTCGTTCTGAAACTATGTTCTGGTTTCTTGTTTCCTGTGTTGTTTTCCAGACCTCTGCCTTCAATTTTTGTTTTCAATCTTTGCCTTCATAGATTTAGGTTTGGGATTTGTCTATAGAACCTATCAATTCTTAGGAAAAAACTAAAAAAATCCTTTACCAGCATATACCTAGGGTTTCGCCGAGGTCCCGATAACCTTTTAAGAACATCTTTTCTCTGAAACCTAGCCCTCTGATTTTAGGCCGACGTTATGGGTATGTGGAGGCACAGGGTAGATACCCGACCAAACTTGAGTACTTTAGGCAGGAGTTCTCCATTCCTGTCGATGTCTACCTGAGACTTGCTGGAGATGATGACTCCATCATGCCTATAGAAAACGCCATGCCCCTTCCCATTGTAGCTTTTACTGAGTGCGGACTTCAGCTCCCACTCAACATCTTTTTTCGCGAAATTCTTCGTTATTATAAGTTGAACCCCATGCAACTGACAATCAACTCTTATCGAGTGATTTTTGGTATTATCGCCTTAGCTAAACAGGAAAATGTTAGGATCACCTTAGCCGACATACAATACTGTTATACCATATGCGCCCTTAATTTGAAGGAAAAAGGCTTCGTTTATTATCTTAAGCCGAGGTCCACTGAATTCAAAATCGTAGCCGATCTCCCGGACTCCAACAAGGAGGCTGGCGATGATTATGTTATTGCTTCGAGAAACTGGGAGTTTGGCACAGACGAGGACGCCATCTCTACCCTCTTCTCCGATCAGTTAAAGAGGGCAAGGGTAAGAGCCCAGTGTCAATACTTAGTTGTTTCTGTTCAAGTCTTCAATATTTTATCTGTTTCTAATGTCTGTTTCTTTCTTGCAGACGTTCGCAAGCCAGCGAAAGACTTCCGTCAATCTTACGTTCCCAGTAAGAAACCTGAAAAAACTCCTGGACTGGCCAGTTCACAAAAGAAAAGCACCTCTTCTTCTCAACTTTATTCCTACATACAAATCGACTTTGCCCGACGTCCCCAAAAGAAAAGAGAAAAGCCTTTCTCATCGTACTGTCACAACTCAAACCGCCTCTACATCACGAACAGATCAAGAGTCAACATCTGACCTAACCAATCAACTATCTACTTCGGCCCCACACTTGGTCCCAGTACAAGAACGAAAACGTCGGCGACGACTTGTCAAAACTGCTGAGATGGGTCGCCCAAAGCCTGTTGCTCAAGACCTCCTTCCCGATCTCCCTATTGACGTTGATGCTTAGCCGACCAAACCATGCCCCCACCAAAGCCGAAACGAACAAGAAAGCCTAGCCAAAGGCTAAAGTTACTGAAGTTGAGGCTGAGGATACCCTGACAATTTCAAATTGGCAGGGAGTGAGAAGTCGGCTTCCGTTCCCAAAAAAAGGTCTACTGAGACACAGCCATCAGAGTCCACACAATCAAAGAAGCCGAGGTCATCGTTTGCGACAACCTCGGGGTCCAAAATACCAAAAGTCCCTGGACGCCTGAAATTACTTTGGAAGATAAGCCTGTTCTTGCCAGTGATAGTGTCGACGACATTAATGTCGACGTAGCACTCAGTACCGCCCTACTTCTCCCAGGTGATCTTGAGCAGAATGCCAAGATGAGTGAGTATGAGAACTATGCCTTTATGCTCCAACGTTCTGTCCAAGTAAGTGTCTTTACATGGAAACTTGTCTTCTCTTTTACTTTGTAAAATTTTGTAATAATTTTTGTCTTGTGCTCTTTCAGGCCATTCAACATGCCCACTATTTCTCTATGCAAGCTTTTGAAAACAGAGCAAAGTTGGTCGACATGAAGAGGGAGGTTTTTGCCCTTAAAAATGAGAACAAAACTCTTCAAGTAAAGATGAAAAAACTGGAAGACCAGGCTGAGGCAGCCACCAAAGCCCAAACCCTTGCCGAAGAAAAGGCTGAATCTGCTGAGGCCATCAAGAAGGTTGCCGAGGCCAAGAAGAGAGAAGCCGAGGACAAAAAGGCCCAAGCCGAAAAGGAACTTCAGGAGGCCTTGGCTACTAAAGATGCTGAAATCAAAGCGGCCGACGAAAAAGCTTATGCCCAGGAATGGCCGATGTTACAGAGGAATACAAATTACAAGTTAGGCAGGCATGCAACAGGGGCTTTTCCCTGGTTGGATGTCCCTGGCCAAAAAACTCAATATTCCTAAAGATTCACCTCTGCGCAAGGCCGAAGCTATTCCTCTCCGATTCTCTCCTCCCCTGCACCTCCAAGTCAAGCTGAAGAAGATTCTGAATTTGAGTTTGAAGATGAGGAGAAAGTGAGGATGAGGCTTTA